>OX457037.1:67071810-67096810 GCA_949752735.1 Lumbricus terrestris | reverse complement strand
TGGTGGAGGATTTTGTTGGAAGTCACCTTGGCCCTGATTATCCTGGTTTTGTGGCACCTTTCTCATCATTATGATGTTACTATACAGAATGTAATGTTTGTGTGTTGTAGAAGTTTGATATTGTCAAGACTTTTCTGGGATGCACAATTGTAAATTTCTTAGACATTTTTTCATGTCAACTATGAATATTATATACATGCACATGCACAAATTCATTTGATAATATCTGACATTTTATTGCCAGTTCGAATAGATTTGGGCAGTTGACGGAGAGGGAGTATACAGTTTACAATTCCGATTACTTTGTAGGCACTATAATATTCTGCAATTATTATTGATTATTTTACAGCAATAAGGCATTCTTCGTAATTAGTATAATTAGGCTGATATAATAAGAAGAATATTCGTGAATGTGCAACACTGCCTTCCAATAAGAGAGCTAATCTTGAGTGATGTCGAGTGTCTCCAATTATTTGACTTTGACTGGGAGAATTATATCTGCCTTCTGTGAATACTTTGTAGGTTGACATTCATCCTTAAGTGTTCTTCTTCCTAATCCTCTGCCTAACTCTTAAGTCTTGAGATCCACATGTCTTTTACTTTTCATAGAAATTGGACCGAGAGCTCATGCAATGAATGATTATCAACTGCTGATGATGATCCTAATTAAACACTTCATGAAACTGAATACGTTTATTTGACTGAATCCTTTCTGTATATATGGATCATTTGTCTAACTGTCAACGTATGTGATCATTTGGCTGACTGTTCTATCCAGAGATGTTAGAAACGGTCAAAACAGAATAAAATACGGAAATAACGGCTGTTTTTTCTTGATAGTAAAAAAGCAACAACAAAGACGGAAACGAAAAATAATTTAACGTTGTTACTGCATCTTGAACTTTAAAATTTGATCTTAATCAGTTGGCTATATCAGTAATCTAACACTAGTTAAATGATGTTTATATTCAACAGTTTTTTCCCTTTCTTATAACTGTGCTTTAATAAGAAATTGAGAAAAATTGAAAGTATTAAAATATTGTCAAATTTAATTGTAAGGAGAAGTCGACATTATGCCCATGCTGATTGACATAAGCTAACGCAATTAAAGCTAAACTTAGTATTAGCATAGACTACAGTTGTGCACTAAATTAATATCGTAGTGAAAAATTTGACATAATGTAAGCCCAAGAAGTTGATATCAAAATAACTCATAAAAATAATTTCATGTAGGGGCCCTCCTGTGCTAATTAATTCTCAAAATGATGACATTAAACGGTTAAATAATGACAACTTAACTGAATCATTGAAAGTCGGAGACAGCGTAAGGAACATCATTAAAAAAATTGAAGAAAATAATAATTAACAGTAAATTAATAAATAAAGTTTTTTTTTTAAAAACTGAAAAAGAGGAAACTAGAAAAACGTAAAAAAGCTTTTTTCACAAAAAAAACCCAATTTTAAAAAATCAACTGTGGTTGGATGGATTCAGAATTGACCAGGGCTTAGGACAACAGAGGCCGTTGCCCTCGGGAAAATTTTTTTTTGCATAGTACAGCTCTTTTCATGTATCTTTGTATCATCATTTTCACTGAATGCCAATTTATTTTCCTTTCTTAGTTCTCATGAGCCAACATTTCCCACTCATTCTGACTCATCCACATTTTGTTTTCATTTAGTTTTCATTTTATCCTCGTTTGATGGATTGCTTGTTGGATTATATTTCAGAAATGCTATTAAATTTCTTTAATTAAACTGATCTCTGAAACTGTAACCTCTAAATGAAACGTGATCCTTTCTTGATTACTTCCCGACATTTGCACGCAATCCCCCGCCAAGATAGAAATTTTTGCTTAGAGATTTATGCACACCTGCGCCACCTAGCCACCTTAGCTATAATAAGTGCATTGACCGTACACTGTCAGTTGTATTGGCCAACGGTCCTCATATGCCGAGGTCAAGAAGTGAAGGTCGCTAGCACTTGATGCTCGTTAGTTGTTACTTTGTGGCTGTGTCTGAGGTTGGCTTAAAGTACATGTGCCCTTTTCTTCTCTGCCAATGGTTGACTCTTGGCATTTGACAATTGGCATGTCTAATGCCGCTAATGAATGCCACAGCAGACCTATATAAAATGATACCATATGTGATGGTTAGCTATTGGTATTATATTTTATTTTATCTGCAGAAGAAAGGATGTGTGAGAAAAAGTGTTATTTAGAAAAGTTGCTGTTTAAAATCATGAAAATGAGAAAATTGTCAATAGCTTAGAAGTTAAAGAGTGAATTACGGGTTTTAACCTGTAGCAAAATGAAAATTCTAAACTAACGACATTGTAAATGCTCACCCTAGGTATGCTAAATCAGTAAACCCTGCACCAAGAAGAACATTAGAAAAAAGATATCTGTTGTGTGCAAATGGAATTATGACCTACTTGAAATATCGATTTTATAATTATGTATCATAATGGTTGAAAGAAAATCCAGGATCAAATATCCCATTAACTGTTAGGCCTGTGCCTACTCCTAAGTTGGATCTAAAGCTGAGTTGTAGAAAGAGTGAAATTATAGTGCTCGGTCAGTAGGATTTAGAATTTTAGAATCGTCGGTAACTAGAAGAAATTGAATGTAACATTCATTAAAAATTTATTTTTTTACATTTTTATGAAGAAAGAAACCGTTTTACTTTGACATCTTTAAATTATAACAGTTTTCATATGATTCTTAAATTATAACGGTTTTCACATGATTCTTAAATTATGACAGTTTTCACATGATTCTTAAATTATGACAGTTTTCACATGATTCTTAAATTATAATGGTTTTCACATGATTCTTAAATTATAGTGGTTTTCACATGATTCTTAAATTATAACGTTTTTCACATGATTCTTAAATTATAGCTGTTTTCGCATGATTTCTTAAATTATAACGGTTTTCACATGATTCTTAAATTATAACGGTCTTCGCATGATTCTTAAATTATAACGGTTTTCACATGATTCTTAAATTATAACGGTTTTCACATGATTTCTTAAATTATAGCGGTTTTCACATGATTTCTTAAATTATAGCGGTTTTCACATGATTTCTTAAATTATGATGGTTTTCACATGATTCTTAAATTATAACGGTGTTCACATGATTCTTATGACGATTGCATGGTGTGTCGCCAGAACTTGGTTGCAGTTTTGGTGTGTCGTGTGACAAAAGAGGTAAGAATCTCTGCTTTAACAATAGCCACAGAGTGTGAAGGGGCGCTATAGTAAATTTGAGTAATAAAAAGTAAATAAATTTTAAATGTTGGGCGTTGTGCTTTAGGTGGTTATGGGACAGAAGTGTCTGGCAGTCAACACCATGAAAAAGACTTGGCAATATATCCAATCCACATCTGTAGAATCATTCATTAACATTCATTGACGTTCAAATTTATGAGTGTAGGCTAATGTGATAAAATTCAGTATCTGACTGAGGCTACTTAAACCGAGGCATTTTAAATTCCAGTCAGTCATTGGAGACACATACAGAGGAGCTGACATAAACTGTGGCTTGAGCTTCATGACACGTCTCCGATGGCTAGTTTCTTGGACAGGTGTTTGATTTGAAACCATCCCTGTCTCTCCGTTTCTATATACAATAAAAGTTGCGAGTGTTAAATGAAGCAATTTCCCTTTTATTAGTCCGCGGTGGAAAGGACCGGGGTCATTGCCGGTGGTTTTGTGTAAATTAGCCTGAATAGAATTATACAATGTCAAGGAACGGGAGGATGGTTGAATGGTAAACGCGAAGATCAGAAGTCTGTGGGTTGGATACCTGATGCCCCATTGTCCTGTGAGGTTGACTCAGTCGTTAAATTCCTAGAGTCGACTGTTAAGTGACCAGTAGGACAGATGGGAGCCTTGCAGACTGCCCTACAGTTTATCTGATGACTGATAGATTGGCAAGATATATGTGACTCAACTGGCCAAAACCAAGCTTATGTCGCAACACACGCTTCAGAGATAAAGACCAAAATGTGAAAAAAAATTCAATTTTTTGTTTTTGACAGAAAATGATAAAAAATAAATATGTTTTATACACGTTAAAACTAAAATTTTTGCAAAAATATTATTTTTAATTATATTTTTGATGATTTTGTGATTTTTATTGTTTAAATAATTCAATAACTTTTCCTGCCATTTTCCACTTTCCCGCCATTAATAGCTATATTCGGCATAGGCCTAATTATGGCTAGCATAACAAATTAGGCATGAGTGAAAAGTCAAGACTTCCATCTAGCCTATTATGCAATCTGTTTATTTGCTGCACATTTAATTTAATTCTGAACATGGTTGCTAAAGAATCTTGCATTCCAAAGTAGGAAACTTTAAAAGCATTTTTCTCAGAATTGTAATTTGTATGGTTGAACCATATTTTTACTCATAACTATGGACAGGAACATGGTAGAGCAATAGGATTTGTGTCATTTTAAAGAAGAGGCTATTCTTTTAGAAGATATATGACACTCAAATTGTACAAAATGCAACTTAAGCCTGGCTTAGGTCAGATGGGTCACAAATATGGGTAATAATTTTCAGAACTATCATCTATCAAATATAATTTCACTGTATGCACTCGTAAAGGATGTTGCAACACTTTTAAATGATTACGTCAGATGATAGTCTATTTAATTCACATGGTTGCTCTATATTGAATGAATTAGAATGCAATGTTGTAACTTGTACCAGGATTTGAGATTGTTTACTAAGTACATGTGTACTGATGTGCATAATTTTTATTTTTATTTATAGGCAGAGCTCTTGTAAGGACAAGAATTGCTTGTTTGCCACTTGACCATTACATTCCTCAATTTTGTCTTATCGCATAAATTGTGTTAAATTATAATATAATTACTAAACTATTATCGTCAAATATGTTAACTATATAGCATTCTCGTGAG
The DNA here is from genome assembly GCA_949752735.1 of Lumbricus terrestris. Lineage (NCBI taxonomy): Eukaryota > Metazoa > Annelida > Clitellata > Crassiclitellata > Lumbricidae > Lumbricus > Lumbricus terrestris. The sequence goes on along the minus strand of OX457037.1, from coordinate 67,091,875 downwards.
GCCAAAAAAAAATAATGTTGTGTTTCCGGTAACCCGACCGACCCTTTTTCATTGCCGCGACTCAAATAATTTTGTAAAAAAATTTATTGGAAAAAAATTTTAATTAAAAAAAAAGTTAATTAAAAAAAATTCAAATTTTTAAAACTTTTTTAAAAATACTTTTATTGACATAATATGGTGACATTGCCTTCCGTATAGAGTTGGATCTCAGGCCAAAATGTTGTGTTTCCCGGTAACCCGACCGACTCACTTTTATTGACGAGACTCGGAAAATTTTGTGTAAATTTTTTATTTACAGGACATTGTCTTAGAGTTTCACGCCTGCCTAACTACTTCCTGGTTGCCAGTCTTGAGGAACCTCTAGCCTTATCATTCTCAATTGAGTCACCTGTAACGGTGATTAGGGAAAATAAATCTAGCAACCTCTAGATGTAACTAGTCACTGGCTTGGCCAGTCTGGAACGACCCCTAGCAGTGATGTTTTGTTCGCACTCATCTTCCCCTTCCCTTCCCACTTTATCTTACCACAAAAGATGTCAACAAAATTAAATTAATAGAATTGTTTTCTAGAGCAAATTTAGGTACAGACAGTCGGGAAATAGGCAGTTTATACTTGCTTAGAACACGTACTTTGTTGCAGCGTGTACCTTTATGCAAAAAGAGTAGTTGGGTATCATTTTTTGGATACTGTATAAAAATATTTTACCAAAATAAAAATATTTTTCGACCTACCTACCCAATTTTTTAGAGCTCTGTTACCGGAAACACAGCATTAATTTTTTTTGCCTGATAAATCCCTTTCCAATCAACGAATCACATCGTGGTATCTCTAGATTATGTGATCGGGGCCTAAGGGAGTAACCAGTTACACGTTCAGGTGGAAGAAGATAATGGAGGACATGACCGGGGCCACAAAGGATAGAAGTAAAGAGGGATACATCTGCTTTAGAACATAACATGTCAAGAGTAGGAGTGTTACTGGGCAAAAACATTTACTGTTATTGCTGGAACGTATGTTTGCATGCCATGAAGAAAGCTTACTTAATAGTACTTCTCTGAAGTTATAATCAGTGCCTAAAGTGTGGAAAAATAAGTGCTTGGGCGCCCATCACCTCTCCAAAAGAAGTGCATGCATGGACGCCCCTTACCTTTCCAGTCTGTGCTCACCAATAAGTGGCTGGATGGCATTCAGATTTTAAAACAAGTGCTTGGACGCCGTCCATGACCATCCAGGCACACTTTAAGCCTTGGTTATAATTGTGAATTGAAGATTGTTGACAGTGTCTGTTCATTTGTTTTCATACCCTAATTTCGTTATTAAGCCTCTGTAAGGACCCTTCTGTAGCTGTTTGCGCACACACACTACCTCTCAGTAACCAAAGATTGTTATTTGTCAATTAGTCAATTAGTCAATATATATTGACTGGATACCAACAATGACAATTGGTGAGACCATGCATAGTTTCTTATAACAGATTTCGTGACTACTTTCTCAGCTGTGTTGCAATTCATCTCGATTTGATGACTTTATAAATGGTTTGGAGTTGGCATAAAGTGGGAAGTGAACTTCAACTCTGAAGGAATGACCTAATCATTGCAATTTGTTTCTAAGAAATTTGCTTCTCATTAAGCCTTAAGATAGTTTAGAGCTGTGACTGTTGCGCCTATCGGACAAAGAATTTCCTCGCCAGTCTCTGCCCTGCGGTTAGCTCTTATAGGATGGTCAGTTTAATTTATTTTATTCGGATCTATATCAGGTCTACCATCACCACTCTGTGGTTTATTGATTATAATGGAGGTTTGAGCGTCTTCCGATAACGTTCAATTCACATTGGCTGCATGGTCAAATGATGGTCCTGCTGACATATCTTTGCATCAGATACGGATACCTCATGAATATGGAAAATCGAAATAATGATGAATTGAAAGTTTGCACAGACTCTATCTACAGCATTCTCATTCCATACATATTTGTCGGTCACAAAACGCAGACCACACTGCGAAGATTATTAATGAAATGAGTGTCGAACGAGTGATGAAGTGCTCTCTACTCAAGCGTTGTAACGCGATGTTTCAATCCGATGTTTCAATCCGATGTTTCAATCCGATGTTTCAATCCGCATGTGCACTGCTGACTGCGTTCTTTCTACGGAGAGTCCGCTCAGTCAGCGGAAGAGTTGGCGGCAGTGGAATATCAATAGTGGGAAATGAAATTGCCATTTGATAATAATCAGGATTTGAGAGGCAAGTGATTTGCTATGCCGCGTGGCATTTCAATTTTGCTTTTTCTCTGCGATTCGATGTGGGTCAGGGTCAAGCTAGGGTCTTCTGATTGAAGGGTTCAGTGCTGTGCTTTTCACTGCCACTGTATTCTGTCATTTCGTGGTGTGACACATTTATTTCAATTATCATTCAGGCCATGAAGATTACGCATTATCTGTCACAACTCGTTTTTTCTTCATGATGTGACACATTTATTTCAGCAGCTGTATAAGTCATGAAGAAATTGTTCATGTTTTGACGCAGCATGTGTTCATGTGTGACACGTTTATTTTAATAATCATGCAGACCTTGAAGAAATCATGCAATATCTGTCACAACTGGTTTTTTCTTCATTATGTGACACATTTATTTCAGTAGCTGTGTAAGCCATGAAGAAATTGTGCTTTTTTGAAGCTGTATAATGCATATTATATATATATATTATATATATATATTATATATTTATATGTATATAGACCATGAAGAAATTGTGCATTATCCGTTACAGCTCATTTCTTCGTCACGACGACGAGACACATTTATTTCGTTAACCGCACATATAAACCATGAAGAAATTGCGCAATTCCTGTCACAACATGTCTCTGCTTTATGATGTGAATCTTTTCCCCTTCAATAATTGTACAGACCATGAAGATATTACGACCGTGAGATCGGCCATACGTACGGCCGTAAGACTTACGGTATAGGCAGAAATTGCTCATAAACATTTCTCACCATAAAACTGGAAGACGAAATCTATGCGACTGCAAAGAGCTGGAAATAGATTGCGACGAGCTTAGGAGATGGGAACCAATTACAGCGTAGACTGGAACGAGGCAGAAGAAAATAATTATCGTCTGCTACGATGCATGATAATTAGAAGATGTGTTATTGAGGTATAAGCAGGACGAATGGCTTTTAGTTAGTTGCAGAGTTATGCATGGTTATTAGAAAAATGTGTTGTCGTGAGTAAGTAAGCACACAACTACCATAGCTTGTATTTGTGTTGTATGTATATAATTATGTATATATGTATGTATGTAATTACGTATGTATGGTATGCAAACTATGCATGCATCCATGCATGTGTGTATGTATGTATGTATGTATGTATGTATGTATGTATGTATGTGCATTTGTGTTAGCGTCCCTTCAAGATTACTACTCAGAAGCACTCCCGACTAAAGCGCAGACACTGAATCGAGTTTGATGCCGATGTGCATGAGCAATTTTAAGTGAAGGACTTGCTCAAATTCTCTCTGAGGCGATTTGAGGTGGATTTGAGCCTGCAACCCTCCGGCTGCAAGGCAACAAACATACACACTACACCACCATGCCCCACATAGATAAACATACTGGATTCGATTGGAAGATGAATGATAATTATAATAATAGTACTTAATAAGACATGGCCTGGCCTACCAGACATTTATTCTAAAAATAATAGTTATCTCTAAGTTCATGGGGAGTGAAGTACTTCAGAGCAAACAAAGATAATGACAATGTTAATAAGAGGGCTATTGATAGTTATAATGATAATAAGGTGCCAAAAGAAATGCTTAATGTGAATGTGAATAAAATCGCCATTGTTCAAGCATCAATTGTTTTGTAACATATATAAATTGGATTCTCAAGACTCTTATGTGAAGTCATTTGTTAAAATTGTGATTTCAGTTTTAGATGGCATTGTGCATTCTTGTTTTGTTCTTTCATATACTCCATTGCTTGCAAAGTGTGGGGTTGTTGGCTTGTGATAATAACGGTCACATAAGTACTCTTGTGGAGTTTATATTACTTATTTAGTTACTTTAAAACATTGTACATATGTCAAAACGTGTTTGATATGTCACAGTTTGTCTGCCTCCCAAGAGCATCGCATAGATTGTTTTATTGCATAGATTGTTTTATTGCATAGATTGTTTTATTGCATAGATTGTTTTATTGCATAGATTGTTTTATTGCATAGATTGTTTTATTGCATAGATTGTTTTATTGCATAGATTGTTTTATTGCATAGATTGTTTTATTGCATAGATTGTTTTATTGCATAGATTGTTTTAGTGCATAGATTGTTTTATTGCATAGATTGTTTTAGTGCATAGATTGTTTTAGTGCATAGATTGTTTTATTGCATAGATTGTTTTAGTGCATAGATTGTTTTATTGCATAGATTGTTTTATTGCATAGATTGTTTTAGTGCATAGATTGTTTTAGTGCATAGATTGTTTTATTGCATAGATTGTTTTAGTGCATAGATTGTTTTATTGCATAGATTGTTTTAGTGCATAGATTGTTTTATTGCATAGATTGTTTTAGTGCATAGATTGTTTTATTGCGTAGATTGTTTTAGTGCATAGATTGTTTTAGTGCTGCTGTATCGATGATATTTACAATTCCTGTCGGACATAAAAGCCACGGAAATGGAGATAGCGTCTCAGTGGAGGTATGTGGATGTGGTGGTATATCGGCGGTCCAGCTGGAGCGCTTGTTTCCGGGCAAAGTTAATCCATGTGGAGGAGGATGGTTGGCTGTGGATGATAGTAGATGGACATGTATAGGAGATGATGATGGTCTGATATGATAGTAGGTGAAAGATGGCTCCTTCATGACTGACTGGGTCGGTCATTTTGCATGTCTGCTCTGCGTTTGGGCTGGGTTCCACTGTCCACTGTATTCATTGCTTGTATAATTGTATATATATATATATATATATATATATATATATATATATATATATAAATACTTGAATGAATAAATGAATATATTTGTATGCATTGACGGTCATATTAAACTTTAAACAAATGGATGCTGTGGGCTGAGCACAGACTCTTCTTAGCACTTATTGTGTTACCATTTATTGTGTTAGCATTTATTGTGTTACCATTTATTGTGCTAGTTTGTGACTCTCTTGAGTTGTTTACTATGTAGGCACCTTGGTGAATTCATTCACTGATTCATTCATTCATTAAGTCATTCATTTATATAGCGCCTCTAGAAGATGCCACCCATAGCCACTCCCAGCCAACCAGAGACAGAAGGAGATAAATTTTAAATTGTTTGGGGGAAGGTCAGTACACAGAATCTCTTCACATACAATTGTTTTTTGATAATGGCACCTTATATAAGTTCTCAATAACTAACAATGATGATAATGATAATTGGCATGAGAACATTATGTTAGCTCCAGCATGGGACTAGAAAACATGGACATATTTCTGTGGGATTGTAAGAAGTGTATGTTCATGTCAGTTGTGGTTGTGAGTCATGCCTTATCGCTGAGACTTGAGGGTCTTCTTCAAGTGCCCGACCCACCCACCGGGTGTCCGTCTGGACCGACCCTCAGAGGGAATAGCCATCCCTCCGCCTACCCGTCTCTTCCTCCGTCTGCCTATGATAATGACCCTCATGACTTCTGCTGATGGAGAGTGTGTACTTGGCTCAATTGGACCGCCTTGCTCTTGACAGCAGCAGCAGGTGTGTTGGGTGGGTCAGGTGTAGTAGCAGAACGACCTAACAAGTCTGTGGTATTGTGGCTTATCACTAATTAGACCACTTACACCACAGTCCTCTATTTTCACTCTTTGTAAATATACACATGTATATATATATATATATATATATATACGACTTGTACCACTGTGATAAGAAATGCAGTTCTATATAATTATGTAAATAACCTTTTACAAATGGAATAAAATATTCGTTATTAAACCGGCTAATTATTGGAAACCACTTTTTGGCTTCTGCAAAAGTTTGTAAAGATTATACAACAATTGTTGCAGAACTTTTTAAAGAATTTTTTTGGAACTGTATAACCAACAATTATTTTTATAGTCGCAAATCGCCGGCGCAAAAATCTGATGACCTTGTTTTAGTCCATTGAAATTTGCAAATTTTGCTATCCTGTTTTATATTTTTCACTCCCTTCGTTCCCTTTCGCTCTTCCATGGTGCACTGACTGCAGTGATACCATTTTCTAATGATTACCACTCCACAAGATTCCTTTTACAACTGCACAAATTCATTTACAACTGGACAAATTCTTTTACAACTGCACAAATTCATTTAAAACTGCACAAATTAATTACAACTGCACATTTTGTGTAGAACTGCATGTTAAAAAAGCCCTGAACAGTTGTCGAAATGCTGCATAGTTTTTGATCCAGAGTTGCCAAAATGCTGCCTAGTCTTTTAACAACAGTTGCTTATGTGCTGCCTTGTTATAACAACAGTTGTCAAAGTGTTCCTCTAGTCCCTCAACAACAGTTTCCCAAATACTCCTAAACTTATGACAACAGTTGGCAACATTCTGCCTTTGTGTAACACCAGTGTTGCAAAGTTGCTGCTGAGTCTTGTAGGGACTTGTGACAATTGTATCGTGCTGACATTTGATGCCTCACATTGTTCATCGTTTTTTGTGACATTGAGAGAGAGAGAGAGAGAGAGATAGTAGGATCCCCGTCTTCAGTGAAGAGTCAATTGGTCGTCTATCTGTCTGGCTCCTCCTCCCTCCGTCTAACCCGAAGGGATCCGTCGTTTGTCAATGAGATCCCGGCACAGATAGCATAGTCGCCTTTCATAAGCACGATTTCACTTAGAAGATCAGCGACGACGACGGTCTCGTCTCCCGCCAGCCAGCCAGCCGCGACGCCCGACTGAAGTGGCTTGGGCTGGGGCTGGGGATGGGGCTGGGGCTGGGGATGCTCCTCGTCGTCTTCTGTCCATTAGACATGCGCAGTGGCCGACCGACCGTCCGTCCGTCTCTCGTGTGTTGACAACGTATCCATTTGTCCACATCCTGTCGCATCTCCAGCGCACGAGGTGGCGCCACATGACGATGATGTTGACGATGATGACGTGTCTCGACTTGATTTCTCATTTTTTAAAGCAGATGTAGATGTATATCATTCATGTGAATTAATTGCAAGTGAAGATCTCTACACATTGTTGCTTCCATCTCAGGGAGTAGAAGTCTAGAACCCATTACGTTTAAATGTTTCAATGTCTCAACACCTTTGACAACAGTTCATACTTTGCTCTTTACTTTGGAAGTGCCAGTCCAAAGCCTGGAGAAAGGATGAGGGCGACATCGATCATCATTCATGTGACACAGTGTTGGTAAACAGCAACAAGCAGGACACTGTTTAAAGTCACGTCTCTCATAGTTTGCTGTATTCAATCACATATCAATCACATAAATTTATATAGCGCCCCTTCAAGATCTCTACTCAGAGCCGGTATTCATCTAGCTGAACACATCTGATGAGCGTCTTTTGTAGAGGTGCTACATAAGTCTATGATTATACAATCTAGGTTTACAGTATTTTAATTGTCTGTATACTGTAGCAGGACTTTGAGATCCATTGTCTATCATGTGATCCATTGTATATCATGTGATCCATTGTATATCATGTGATCCATTGTATATCATGTGATCCATTGTATATCATGTGATCCATTGTATATCATGTGATCCATTGTATATCATGTGATCCATTGTATATCATGTGATCCATTGTATATCATGTGATCCATTGTATATCATGTGATCCATTGTATATCATGTGATCCATTGTATATCATGTGATCCATTGTATATCATGATGTGTAAACTACTTGAGACTTTCCTCTTTGTCTGCACCTGGGTCGGGATCTCGAGTGCTTCTAAATAATTATCTTAAAAGGATACTATATCGATATATAGTTGGCAGACAGATATTTATATATTTGTTTATTTATGCATCTTCTCATCCTCCTCTCCGTTCTCTGGGTCTTACTTGTTTGTCCCACTATCTATAGGACCACTATTGCTCAAAATCTATCCTCTACCATCATTGGGTCCTCCTCATGAATTCAATTCCCTCCACTCCGCATGGGACTCTTCTTTCTGGATCGCTATCTACATCTCTCTCTATTCTTAAGACTTATTTTTTCTCTTGGGGGTTTGGAGCGCTGCTGAATGAATGGCCCATGGCTATGAGCAGCTCTATGAGAAGGCATCACATATTGCACCAATATACAATGACCAGACATGAACTGATGGTACTGAGCAGTTGCGAGTGAAGGACTTGCTCAAGGTCCGTACATTGTAGCCGTCTGAGGGAGGAGATTTGAACCAGCATCCTACACACTATAAGACAATCACTAACCATTTGGCTGGTGTGTCCCACAGTTGCTTATACCGTGTACCCGTGTACGTATAAAGTATACCGGTATACAGGTGTCTGTCATGTACACCTGTGGTCCTTTCAGGGATGCAGATAGGCATGAGCCGATGCAAATAATAATATGAGGATCGAGTATCGAAACATGTGCGTCATTGTCATAATAATAATACGTGTAATTTGCAAGAGTGATTTGTTGCTAAAAATAAGAAAGAGACATTAAGACTAAAAGCCATGCAGGTATTAGCTGTGGCATTAATATATTGTCAGAAGTGACAAATTAGTCTTTTCTATTATTATTATCTGATGTGAATGAAACTTTCTTGTATCCTTGCAATGCCCAGAGGCTGCTGACTGCATTAGTAAAAAGTCTTTGCTGGAGGGCACTAATCAATAACTCATTTTCTGACCTTGGCGTGAGCAAATGCATTTGCATATAGCAGAGGAAAAATAAATTTGCTTTGTCATGTTGATGATAAGTAATTTAATAACTGATTAAATAGACGAAGAGTAATTATTAAACAGAAACTTTTCCAGGAACAATCAGAGAGGTATTTAAGCAGACAGAAAAGCCAAAACTTGGGCACAAACACAGAAACGTCTAGACAGACAGGAAGGCTGAGAAACAGGCACATTTTGAGATTTCTTAACCTTCATAAGAATCTTGCACGTGTGGAATTGTTGAGAGTCAGTTTTATTTCTGATGCTATTTAGGTTAGTTACTCGTCTAAATTACATGGAACTCTGCCACTGGTTGCACTCTGCCAGTGCCAGTCCCAAGCCTGGATAAAGGAGGAGGGCGTAGCTAATGGTCTTTGTTACCACACAGTGACCTTAAACTGCAACTACTACTACTACTAAATTACATGGAAAAGAAACAGAATGAAATTTAAAGACAGCATTGCACAGCTGCCGATGTGCATTCATTTCGACCAACTGCCATAAAGTGTGTGTAAATACACAAGTGCATGGGCCTTCGCTGTGCTGTCAACCGCAATGACTGTATTTTATAACCAGATCATTAACTATTTTATTACCAAGCCATTCGTGTCTTTGCCGTTCGTGACATGTTGTGAAAACAGTCGGTACATTTCATGTGTACCGCTATATACGTTGTATTGTATACAATACATTCTTACGTGACTTACTTTATAGTACATCTCTATATACAAATTATACATGCAATGTTTGTGAGCAGCAGGCAAATGCATATTGTTACAACATATTATTCACTGCTCCAGCCTTTAAGAACCGTCTTTTTCTACAGATTTCATCAGTTGTGGCCTTGAAAGATTGCAGAATTAATATATTATTGCAACCATAATTCGTTTTGTCATTTCCACTTATTAACTGCATTGTGGTTTTAACTACCTATAGAATTACTAAGCTTGTGCGTAAAGGATTGTGTAGTTACTACAAAATATGACATTGCGGCCTTAACTTATTATACAATTCCAGAATAACTACTTTGCAACTTTCAAGTCTTTTGCATTTCCAACAGAAAGCCTCTTTTTCCCTTGCACTGTGATTCATATTGACTGCAATGCTTCATTAGTTATTATTAGACAGTTAATGTCTTTGTGTTGTGTTGTTGCACCAGTGTCTTCTATTTGCAGACATTGCTTTAAGGTTTAATTCCTGCGTCAGTTGACTTGTAATGTCATACTGTTGACTGATAGCTGGACAATAGTAGGTGCAGCTAAGTTATCAGAGCAAAGGTGGCTGACTGGTTCTACCCAGCTGTACTCTATTCTGCATTCAATGCGCTATACTATACTATACTATACTATACTATACTATACTATTTTTGAATTTATAAAGTGCCTCTCACAGTATAACCTAATTAAAGGTGCTCCCAGTGCGAAGATCCCATTTTGGAAAAAGAAAAGTTTTAAGGAAACATGCAGAAATAGTAGTGCTTTCAGACAAGATCTGAGTGTGAATTATAATAGGGAGGTCATTCCACAGCAAATTGAAGCAAAGGTACGATGCTGGGCTGTAGCAGTCCGAGACTGTGTTACAAGAAGGTCATGGCAGTCATGCACTCGCATGAGTATATTAATTATGTACTGACTGTGATTAGGTTTTTTGTTGATCAGTGTATGCAGGTAATCTATCGTTTCATATTATTCACTCAATGTAGTGTTATTATTTTTCACCAATCCGTCTTCTATGTTTGCAAGAATTCTTTTTGTCAATACAGCATCCATTATTTTAGGTAAGAAATAGGTTCATCAATCTGGATTCTATTTGAGCAACAATTATTTTTTATCAATGCAACTTTTGTTAAATAACAATATTTTTTCATCAATCCAACTTCAATTTCAACAATAATCTTTTTAATGAACCCACTTCTATGTAACAATTATTTTCATCAATCCAACATCTATTTAGCAAGGATTCTTTCCGCCAATCCAGCTTGCATAAAATTTAATCAACGCTAGAACCCATGCAATGTAGAATTTGTAGAAAGCTAAAACAATAGATTACCGTGCATACCTTTTCTTGACAAAATGGATAGTCGAGAGTCTGACTTGTTTAAAGACACTGCCATTTCAGAGATGATTAGTGTCGCCCTCCTCCTTTATCCAGGCTTGGGACTGGCATAGTCTAGAGTGCCTGGAATGTAGCTTATATGGCGGCCGTTCGGGCCCCTCTATCAGTTTCCTGTTGACTGTATGCAGGGATTTCTTTGCCCAACTGACACACCGGTAGATGTGGGTTATCACAAATACAATTAAACAACGACGCTGGCTTGGAGTATCATCTCACATTCTGCAGCCTGCGTTGGATGCTGGCTCCTGGTTATATGAGGAGACTGAAGCGTGGATGGGTGTGATAATTGGAAATGTATATTAGGCAATTTTGTTTTTATTGCCCGATTTATTTACTTTGCTGTTCTTACGAAACCAACGCACTATCAGATGACTGTGTGTGTCAAGTGATTGTTGTTTTGGAGAAGCTTGAAGGTGTTAAGTCTTGCCTTATCTGATAGACAAGTGTTCAACTGCGATATGTAATCTTCTCCACTTTCAAATATCCCATCTTATGTATGTTCATGCTATATGTGCATGCGAATGCATATCTTCCTATTTGAAATATCTGGTTACTATGTTCTTGCTAGTGCTTAAGGTGTAGAAAGAGAAGTTCCTGGACACCTCTCACCTATCCATGTGTGTGTTGGCCTAGTAAATGGCAAGACAGTGTTCAGATTTGAGAAAAAAGTGCCTGTACGCCATTTGTGATTGTCCAATCACACTTTTAAAGCCCTGGTTCTTGCTCACACATACTTAACTTCAGGTCTCTTAATACTGAATGCCTATATATAGATGCATACATTCCTATAGTAGGTACATGTACAACATTGTACAAGCATACACTACATTGGCATACATGCCTTCCTTATTTAAGTATCTTGATATATGCAGACAGGTGCTTACCTTAGTGCTCCCATCGGAATGCATATGGGTGCATAATTAATTGCTTTTGCTTCTTATAGGGGGTTAAGAATTCTCATTTGTCTGCAGAGACTTGTCTTGTGTAATGTTTCAGTGACTTTCCGCATCCGTGAACACCATCTCCCTTCATTCCCTTTCTCTACACAACAGCCTCTCAGCCTCCGCCTCCGTGAGCTGCTGCTGCTGCTGCTGCTGCTGCTGCTGATGGTGATGGTTGTGGTCAGCCGGAGTTGCCCACCAGCCATTCCACTCATGTAAGTAGCCTCGTTTATGGTCCACTGGTTCAGACAAGCGTGAAATCACATGTTCCATAGCTCGCCTTTATTGTTTAGCACTTGCATTGGACCGTTTGTCTTTAACACTAATTGCTTCACTGACAATGAATACAATGGGTTGTTGTTGTTGTTGCTGTGCTGTGCTGCTGCTGCTGCTGCCTTGGGATAACTGTTTATTGCTTCTGATTCAAGTACTGACAGTTTGAGGTGTGTCACGTTAAACCTTGTGTATGGGTGTTTCTATGTATGTCTGGATATTTTTATAGCCTCTTTTAGGAATCTCAGACGGGTGCTTAAAATGACAATCTAGCTGATCATTCTGGAAAGATGATTTGAGAATGTTTCTTGGGTTGTTATTATTTTTATTATTGTTTTTTATTGGGGCGTTTCATACGTAATCAGGTAATCGTAATCGCTAATTTATATGGTGCCTCTTCAAGAAGACTTATCAGCGATTGTCCCAACACAAGACTGCGATCAAAGAAATCACTCCTCAACTGCTCGCAAATAGAAATTGGAAGAGGGTCATGTTGTAGATTTCATGAAAGCCTCGTCCAGAATGACGGTCCAACCACAGCAGCAGTGCTTTCAAGGTCCATTATTGTGGTTGTATACTCAATGGGGAACGGCCAGACTACCCTACTGCTAATGGATAAGATGCTCAAGTGGCAGATTGTGTGGACAGATGTCACTAGTGGTGCATCCATTACTGCTGTGCCCAGCTAGACATTTTTTCTGGTGAGAATTGAAGCCACACTATTATAATTTTAGTCACAGATTTACATTGCAGATGCTGTGGTCTGAGCACAGACTCTTGTTAACATGGAGTGTGCTGGTTTGTGACTCCATTGAGTTTGTTTCTATGTAGGCTATGGCACCTCTAGAAGATTACACCCAGAGCTACTCCCAGCCTTCCTTGACAGAAGAAGGAAGAGATCGGTGCTTTGAAATTGTTTGGGGAATGTCCCTGCACCAAATCCCTTCGCACACGATTGACTTTTGTAGTGGTGCTTAATGAATGAATTCTCAATAACAATGATAATGATAATTGGCATGAGAACATTATGTGTAGCTCCAGCACGGGACTAAAAAAACATGCACATATTTATGTGGGATTTGATTGTAAGAAGTGTATGTCCATGTCAGTTGTGGTTGTGAGTCATAGCTTGTCCCTGAGACTTGAGGGTCTTCTTCAAGTGGCCCACCTATCCGCTTTAACGTAGGCAAACTAGGCATCAGTTGAATTCATTCTACAACTGTAGGTCTGGTCAGTTGCGGGAGTTGATCAGACGAGAAAGATATTAAAGCAATGTTATGATGGCATTTAAGCCTCCTGCTGAATTGAAGCACCTTGAGTCGAGAAGGATACACAGCAGTTATGCAGTGTCTGGTTGCAATGCAGCTTAGAGTGTCTGAACGGTATTAGATAATTATGTATGATGACATTTTGCTGCATTTCTAATATTATCAGCTCTCAGTTTTATTTATGCGGTTTATGTGTTATGGTTTCAGGAACGTTTAGCTTTTATTGGAATTGCCAAATCAGTTGAACCTTTATCATTGTGTGTGTGTGTGGCTGTGTGTGTGTGTGTGTGTGTGTGTGTGTGTGTGTGTGTGTGTGTGTGTGTGTGTGTGTGTGTGTGTATGTGTGTGATTGTTGGTTTCATTAGCTAAGTAGATCATTGACACCTGGGTTAAACACGGCCGGATGCATTGCGGATGTTTTATTCCCAGGAAGGTTTTGTTATATATTTCTATATAATGGCTTCTTCATAAATACACATGGTTGCGACATGTATGGGGACGTTAGAGGGCGTGCCACCCATTCGAAGGGGCATTGGTGTGTGTAAGATTTCACGGGATCAATTCATTGAAATATGAGAAGGGTTCAGACATCGTCTCATGTTTAGTAGGCTATTACGCAGAGGTCATTGGCTGAGGCCATTTGGTCAATATATATAAAAATATGTAGGATTACATAAATCGGAAATGTACAAGAGAGTTTGTTTAGCTATTGTTTGCAAGCAATGCATGGTCAAGGCTGTATACGGCGACCATAGACACAGTGTGCATTGATATATATTTGCATTTACAAACATCAATTACAAGCATCCATTATGGACAATTGGGCATCCATCACAAACATCCATTATAAATATCCATACCAAACTTCCATTGAAAAATCCATTTCAAAGTAAATATCCATTGCAATCATCCATTACACATATCCATTGCAAACATACATTGCAAACATCCATGACAAACATCCATTGCAAACATCCATCACAAGCATTTATATAGCACACTTCAATTGCAAGCATCCATTACAAGCGTCAATTGCAAACATCCATCACAAACATCTATTGCAAACATCCATTACAATCATCCATTGCAAACATCCATCACAAACATACTTTACAAACATCCATTGCTAACATCCATCACAAACACCCATTGCAAACATACACTGCAAACATCCATCACAAACATTCATTGCAAACTTCAATTGCAAGCATCCATTACAGGCATCAATTGCAAACATCCATTACAAACATACATTACAAACATCCATTACAAACATCCATTACAAACATCCATTACAAACATCCATTACAGGCATTCATTACGAACATCCATTGCAAACATCCATTGCAAACATCCATTACAAACATCCATTGCAAACATTCATTACAAACATCCATCTGGTGCCTCGAATATAAGGCAGGCGTTTTTCTTCCGGATTGACAGTGGATTAGATTCTGTCCGCATTCTGAATAATGGATGATGTGCGATGTGTGTTTGGTCTGACGATGGGGTAACAATCTCCCACCCTCTCACTCACTCACTCACTCTTTTCCTCTTTTTAATGCCCCACTCCCTACCCGTCCAACACCCCAACCCCGTAAGGGGTCATTGCATAATTACGTAACGCTCGAGGGTGGGTGGGTGGGGTCATTGAAAACGTTACGAAACGTTACGTGGGTGGGTGGGTGGGGGAAGCTGAACGTTACGTAACGCCTTGAAAAAATTTAATGAATATTAAATTGACATCGAATGACACTTCAGACATGATGTGATCGAAGTTTAAACTTCGTAACATTGATTTAAAACGTAACCGAAGTAGGTCTACATGTATATATCTGAAAAAGATACGGCAGCAGACACCAGTTATATGCCAGATCAACGTTATCTAGGCTATTCTCCCGTTTGTGCAAACAGGAAACCACTGCTCGGAATTGTTTGGATCCGTGATAGTTTTGCCAACAGAACAATTATTAACGCACGTGGTAGGTCTAATTCCCCTTGGATTCCTAACATTGAAGAACCACTTTGAAGAATATTTTACTTAGTGGACATGAATCTCAAACATTTAAAATTAATGCTCAACAGAGCTCCGCAGTATTTCTATTAATAATCATCGAATTGCCAAGACTAAGCAAATAATTATTTCATCTTAATTTTGATTAATTATTGATGAGTAGCCTAATTTAGTCGGTGAAACTTTTCAGCAGTGTGTAAAATTTTACTCTTGATGCATTTCAAACATGACTAGCTGTCACTTATAAAAATAAAACGTTCTGTAGGGCATATATTATAGTCCTATAGCATACTATCAAATTAGCCGACAAGCTTAATTCACATAGGCCTACTAGACTATATATTAGATTCGCTATGAAACTATGAATTATAGTTACGCGCGCACATAAGTCAATAATAGACCTAAATCTCAGCTGATTTTTCGTAACAATCGTTACGTAACGCTGGGGAGGGTGGGTGGGTGGGTCAAGGGAAACGTTACGAAGCGTTACAGGGTGGGTGGGTGGGTCGAAAACGGTCATTTTCAGCGTTACGTAATTATGCAATGACCCCTAAGCAGCTGACTGTGAATCTCTGACAAATACTGATGATGAACTTGCAATGTGGTGTGACAGTTGCATCTCTTTCCAGCTTAGAGATTGATGTTTTATTGTCTGTATGTATGTAATCTATGTATAATTGTATATTAGGGTGCTCCAAAAAAATTAAAGTTGAAAATTCATAGCTCCCCGGATATTTTCCCATGCGTCTCATAGAGATGAGTCTAAAAAAACAAATTTTAGGATCCTTTATCAAGGTTAAGCCTTGCCACCAGCACGATGAAGTTTAACAATAACAGCTATTTTTCGGTTGAAAATACAAATTGCAGGTAGGTAAGAAAATATGATAAAACCAGTGTGTGTTTATGATTTATTGGTCAGAACATGACCCTAATATCAACTGAAAAATGTAACTCTCTCCACAAACTGCTACTGCACAGACCTAATCCCACTCCCACAGACCTACAGATCTTACATTGTTATATGTATACTGTTTCAAGAGTTTCCACAGTGCTTAAAATCTAGGAATCTGTATCGATGAGATTTAACCGCCTGTAGAGTAGACTATCGTTGATATTCATCCTTTATAATTACTGTATTTACAAAGTATTTGATTAGTTTCGTCGCTTTTTTCCAGTCACGAACAAACTTTAATAGACATATTATAGCAGCGCTGCCTGCTGGAAATTGTCAACAGCTTTCCACTGTGCTGGTAGTTTAGCCTAAGCTGAGCCAATAACTTTCAATATTAAGTAGGTTGAACAATAAGCAATGACCTTTTGGTAATCAAATGAATCAGTTTTGAGGATGCATTCAACTGTGGAAATAGCCTACTGAAATGATGGTTTCCAGTGGTGGTTCTGTTTGTCTCACTGTCAGAAGTTGGCGAGCGATTTGTGGGTTTTCGGATTCATAAACCAAGTTCAAGATCAATTAATGCGAATGGCACAATTTCTTTTGCAAGATATCATAAATGTCTAAGGACAGTAACTGCAGCTCCTGCAACATCTGAATCAGTCGTGTTGAGATCAGTTCAGAACTGTAGACCATCTAAAGGTGCATCCGCAGCAGACACCGCTAAGAGCCAAGCCTTGACAAAAAACAAGGCATTGAACGTGCAAACACGACTCTATAAAATTTTTATCGTAGAGATCCATAATCTTGGCCTTGATGTTCTTCTTTCATTGTTCGACAACCCCAAACTTATTTATTTGCTTTTCACTGTTTTTCACTGCTTCTGGAATCGTTCTAGTAACAAGAACATTTGGATCGTTCTAAGATAAACGAACAAACGCAGAACATCTCCATTTAAAGAAATTCCGTTGTCTGACAATGGGATAATTGCCCCCTCCCAACAAGCCATATAGCTTGTAATCACTTCTCAAAAACAGTTTATACATGTTCACTAAGCAATCTAAGACACACCCAGTCAGTGCTAGAATTTCCTGGTTTGGTATTCAGCACCCTAGTCTTTCTTAAGATCCACAGTAAAGTCTTCATTGCACAATGCAACTCCACATAATTGAACGTCTGACCCCATGCAGCTATTTTTCTACAATTCTCATACTGCACCCAGTGCATCTAAGAGTTATCATAATAAATATCGTCAGGCACATACAAAAGCTTGTAAAATAAGTTAATCATCATGAAATAATTAAGTTTTCCCACCAATTCCCGTCATGGTTTCCAAATTGCCGATTTTTAAGGAAATTCCTATGTATTTTCGTATTGTAAAGTTTTTATGCCGGTGGCAAGGCTTAACCTTTTTCAATTGGTCTGAAAATTGGTACAGTTGTTCAAAATGATAAATGGAATGGGAAAATTCCCAGGGAGCAGTACTTTTAGAAACTTTTTGAAAATGCATCATAATCTGGAGCACCCTATTGTATATGGTACGCACTTATGAATGAATGCATGCATGCATGCATTTATGTGTGTGTGCACGCGTGCACGCATGTCTTGTGTACTTTTGTATGTATTTATACCATGCATGTGTGTATGTATTTAAGCCATGCATGTGTGTATGTATTTATGCCATGCATGTGTGTATGCATGCATCTATGTATTTAAGTATTGGTGTATCTGTGTTTATGTATGAATGTATGCATGTTGTATTTATGTCTTGTGCTTTCATGTGCTTTCATGGGGCCTTGCAAAATTGCCAGACTATACTACACTATTTTTAGATTTATAAAGTGCCTCTCACAGAACAAACTAATCAGAGGTGCTACCAATGCGAAGATCCCCTTGGAAAAGGTTTTAAGGAAACGTGCAGAGACAGCAGTGTTTCCAGTTAAGATCGGAGTATGAATTATAGTAGGGAGGCAATTCCACAGCAAAGGGCTGACAAAAAAGCATGATGCTGTGGTGTAGCAGTCCGAGACCGTGGTATAAGAGCGGAGAGGACGTCCAGTGGCAGCTGAGACAGGTCGCCTAATAAGATCACAGAGGTAGCGAGGAGCCGTAGGTAAGAAAGAGAATTTTATATTGAATCCGGGCAGTTAAGGGAAGCCAATGATGGTAAGATAAGATAAGAAAGAATTCCGATTCTTTAAGTCAGAAAGGTTGAAATGTGGGATAAATGAGGAGCCATCCATTGCAAACATCCATTGCAAACAAACATCAATTGCAAATATCCATTTGCAAGCATACATAGTACACACATACATGTCTATATGTCACATATATAGTTATGTATGCATGGATTTGCATGTGTACATATATATATATATGTGTGTGTGCTTATTTGTGTGTGTATTTATTTATGTACATATATGTCATGTGTGTGTGTGTGTGCTTCTATGTATGTACTTGTCTTTTAGAAGTCTAAGAAGTTCCACCAACTGATTAACTGCTCTGTTGATAGCTAAGTTGTGTAAGTCCACACCCAAACACACAACACGTGATAACAATGTTTCCCTTTGACTTTCATGTGCAGCAATTTCTCTTTTCGATTCTTTCAGTCAGGTATCTGGAACGTTTCAGACCAGTTTTTCAATTGGTTTTGAATTGAGATTGAGTGTTCAACTCGACTCGCACGATGTTATATATCGATTTAAAAACCTGAAATAGCTGTGCTTAGTCTGCTGCATGTGGAATTGTGGATGGTAGATACAGAGTTGGTGAGGAAGGACACGCTGACATTAAAGCATTCTTCATCCTGTGCGTGCTTTATGTGGATTGTTGTAGATCAGTGGTTCCCAACCTTTTTTTACTCTAGGGCCACTTTTTCTAAGTTAGAAGACACGAGGGCCACTTTTTCTTAATTGAAGAACATTAGGGGCCACAAGGCTAAAATTTAAAAGCCCCCCCGGACAAAAGCCCCCCCGGACATTAGCCCCCCCGGACAAAAGCCCCCCCGATTTTGCCTAGGACATTAGCCCCCCCGGACAAAAGCCCCCCTTTTGTGGAAATCATAGAATAGTACAGTAAATGATACTTGTCACTGGCATTCACATGCAAACGAAAGTTCTTAGTGTCATTTAGGCACCACGGTAATTGTGTCAGTAGGCCAAAACTTATATATAGACTTAGATTTGAAATGAACGAATGGGAATTGTATAGGCTATATGGTCTATTTGTTTAGTGTCCTACCATAAGGGTTTGTTAAAGTCAGTTTCGTAGACTTATTAGGGTCGTTTCAATTCAAAATTAGATTCAATACATTAGAGAGATGAACGAATGGGAATCGTAAGCTTATGTATACAGTAGGTCGGCTACTTGTTAACTGTCAGTTTTGGCTGCAGCGAAGGTTTGTTAAAGTCAGTTAGGAATTAAACTTTTATCTAGATTTCACAAACTTTGAACTTATAATTTTTTACATTCATGAGAGACTTACAAATTGAGTTGTTCACATCGTTCTACGATTAATGCCTTTTAATGCTTTATAATATGCGCAATAAAACTTCAATTAACTTTGCATATTCTTACAATGTTGCACTAATGTCCAATGTACGCTTATAGATAGTGGACTGGGGGGGCTAATGTCCTACTTCGGGGGGGCTTTTGTCCGGGGGGGCTAATGTCCGGGGGGGGCTAATGTCCGGGGG
>OX457037.1:66951810-67069310 GCA_949752735.1 Lumbricus terrestris | reverse complement strand
TTCTTTATTGCATTGAAAATTTTTCCCTTTTGCTTCAGGGCTGCAATTTGTGTTGACGTGTCTGCCTGTCTGTCTGCTTCCAGCCTGTCTGTCTGTCTGCTTGTCTGCCTGCTGTTTGTCTGCCTGTCTGTCTGTCTGCCTGCTTGCCAGCATGTTTGTCTGCATGTTTATCTGTCTGTTTATCTGCCTGTCTACCAGTCTACTAGTCTACCTGCCTGATGGTGGCATTTCTTAGCAGTGCTGTATTTGAACCTGATGTCACAATAACTGCAGAATCTTTTCTTAAATAATTTTATGTTTCGATCTGTTCTATCCTTTGCTTGTCACTGTGTTTGTCTCTGTCAGTGACACTCTCAGTCTGCCTCCTCTGAATGCCTGCTTCATGTTGTTGGGACGGACATGGAGAAAGAGAGAGAGGGAAAGGAAGACGTAGAGATGCAAAGAGAGGGAGACAGACAGAGAGAGAGAGCAAAAACCGACCACGATACGGAGGCAGTCAGAGAATGAGACAGAGCAAACGAGAAAGAAAGCCAACAAGAGAGACAGACAGACAGACAGATAGACAGACGGACGAAGACTGACGGACAGAGACAGACGGACAGAGACAGACGGACAGAGACAGACGGACAGAGAGAGACAGACAGAGACAGACGGACAGAGATAGACAGACAGAGACAGACGGACAGAGACAGACGGACAGAGAGAGACAGACAGAGACAGACGGACAGAGATAGACAGACAGACAGACAGCTTGGGGCGTCATTGGCTGTTGCATTGTTCCATTGGGTGATTTGTTCATTGTGGAAATCTCTGCGCATTGCATTCTACTTTGCATTGCATTCTACTTCACATTTCATTCTACTTCGCGTGGACATTATTTCCGCTGCACAACGTTCTCCTCTTTTCCTCCTAAATGTAATTGGCGTTCTGTTTCTCATTGATAACATTCTGAAAGGATACAGTTAATAAGACGAACACCTGACCCTGTTTGTCTGTCTGTCTGTCTGTCTCTCTCTGTCTCTGTCTCTCTCTTTCTCTCGCAATGGATAAAATACTGTGGCTGTAGTCTGTAGATAGGCTATCTATCTCGTCAGGGCTGCAGTAACTTCGCGACTGACTGTATAGATAGGGTGCAGGTATAATGGTTTCCTGTGGTTACAGTGTATGAATGGACGTTTTGCAGTGCAGTCTCATGCAATGCTATCTAGAATGTGGCAGTTGTCGGAGTTGGTTACGTGCATGGAATTACGGTAATAGGGCGATTTACGGTAATAGATGTTTTTGCATTCTGTGTATGCATATTATCTTTGTCGAATATTAAGTTATATGTTTTCAACAGTAGCAGCGCCAGCCATACAATTTCATCAGGTAGGGTTAGGGTCGCATCAGGGTTCATGGGAGTTTATATTCAGAGGGTCAACAAACTTGATGTAAAGAAGATATTGAAAAATTGAATAAATTTTTTCAGGTTACAACGCAGGTCAAGAGTAAAATAGGCAGTGAGTGAAATTGCGACCTGCTGCGACCTAGGGGCGCCTTTTTCGACTTTCTGCTTGGTTATATTGACTTTAACATCTTTTAGATTATAGGGCAGCACACAGCAGTACTCCTCAGCAGAACTCTAGAAATGGGTAAAAAAATGTGAAAAAACTATTGTTTATCACAACTGATTAAAATTATATGGTGTATAACTTTTTAGAACATACAGTCATGTTAGAGATTGTAACAGGTCAGTGGCCGAATGCAGAGAACTTTGCTCGTCATTAAGATAAAGAACTCGAAACAGAATAAATCAAATGAAGGCTATTTTTAAAGGGGGCTGCTGATTTTT
The DNA here is from genome assembly GCA_949752735.1 of Lumbricus terrestris. Taxonomy (NCBI): domain Eukaryota; kingdom Metazoa; phylum Annelida; class Clitellata; order Crassiclitellata; family Lumbricidae; genus Lumbricus; species Lumbricus terrestris. The sequence continues at coordinate 67,067,479 of OX457037.1, read as the reverse complement.
AAGTATGTAGGCCTACCTTATCCTGAAAACGATTTGGAGGTACAGTGCAAGCACTGTGTTAAAGCGTTAGGTCTCTGACTAGGGCAGGGGTTCTTGCCTCTGGGGTTGGGGTTTGGGGGTGCAATTGGGTAGGGACTTTGAGGGTCTGCAGGATCTTAACGCACAGTTGCCCAGCACCCTAACAAGAATGAAGGTAATATGAAATACAATTATATTGTGCTGTATTGAACATCCTTCAACGTTTTGCCCCAGGGGGGAATACCTCTGGTTTTTCATATTTGCTGGGCAATTGTTTGACGCATGTGTACTGGAGATGATTCTTTGGCCTACATGTTACCCCCCCCCCCCGCCGACCCGTTTGTTTGGCCTAACACTTGTCAAAACATTCGGCAGAACTACACTGTCAATGTTTACTATACGTGTCCTACGTCTGCTCTTCCCCTACTCTGTTGTTTGGACTAACCGTGAAATTCATCAGGTTTCTATGTATGTATGTATGTATGTATGTATGTATGTATGTATGTCTAAGCCCAGGGCACCAGCTTATTCACGAGCGCTGCGTCCTTTCAGATGGATGTTGGTTGATTATCAGAGTCAACAACTGTGTTGAGGTTAGTCTTGCTTTGCCTGGAGACAGTTTTGTGGTTTGGACAGATAACTCAGCTTACAGGTTAGATCCTTGGATTAAGATGCGTTAAAGCATTTGATCTTTTATGCTTTAAAGCATTTGACCTTTGACTTTTGACCTTTGCTGCATTTCACATGAGGTTCACTGTGGGCCACAACTTAACTAGAGAGGACACTGGAAATAATGTGGCCATACAATGCATGCAGTGACTTCAATTCCCACAAACAACCGGTCTCAATCCCTCCCTCCCGGGTCGTCCTTCCCCACCCAAAGTGAGTTTCGGCTCTTTTCTGATTCTCCCCATTTTTTTACTGGGCTCTGGTTGCACCCGCCCTGTATATGGATAGAAGTCCTGAATGCATACATGTGCAGATATTTGTATATGACAACTGTAGAGTACCTGAAGCATTTGCCTACCTAACTGATGTTAAAATTACTACTGGTAGTGTTAAGATAATTATGGAATCCACTGGACAAACCCTCTGATAGATGCAGTGCTCGTGAGTAAGCTTGTGCCCTGTGCTTAGCTTTATGATGGCGCTTTAGAAATGTGGAGTTTTCGATTACAAAATAGCCAGCCTTCCGTCACGCTCTATATAAACTCTTCAGGCAAGCAAGGAGAGCTAACTACGCAAACTCCGCCACTGGTCATTCTCTGCCATTGCCAGTCCCTTGCCTGGATAAAGGAGGAGGGCGACACTAATCATCTTTGATATGGCAGTGTCGTTAAACATGTAACAAGCAAAGGGAGCTCGTGCTACTTGGTCCCTTGGGCCTACTCTTCTTGGGCCCATTCCTCTTGGGCCCGACTCTTCTTGGGCCCACTCTTCCGTCAGACAGCATCGAACCCTCAGAGTTATTAGACGTTGTGGGCTTGGAATGTTCTCTAGCTTGCCCTACGCTTACTGCTTCCCCCCAGGAATAATTCCTTTGCTTTGTATCAATTGCTCAAGTCATTTTTCTTCATCCTAGCTGCCTCATTGAGCTGCTTGATGACGCCCAACAGTAACTGTTAACTACACGCAATTTCTGCATCCCTCTGCCAGTCTGTGTAAACTAGGAAAAGAAATTACTGAACTAAACCTGAAAATTTTCATCATCCACAGCATGTATAGTTATGCTAAGAGTCAACTCGCTATAGCAGCCGCATGACATGCAGATATAGATGTCACATGACCACTGTTTGTATTTGGTCTGACCGGCGACCGCTACTATGCGGTCGAATACCGAATAGCTATATTCGGCTATCTAGCTATTCGACCCCGAAGCGGATGTTCAATACGACCCTAATTTTAAATACTGCTATTTAAAATGCTTGCCATCACTGGCAGTCTAGACTAGAAGTGTTTGCTTTCACCAGACATTGTCTAGAGTTCGCATAGAAACGCAGAAGCAAAAAGAGATCTGGAGGTGGGATGGAAGCAGAGGCACAGCGACGAATGCTAAATTAGCTGAGCGGTCCTGAACAGAATCGGAATTCTTATTCCTGTCTCCCCGACTGAATGAGGTTTCTTTGTTCTCCACTGAAATATGTTCAGCTGTAGGCAGTCGTACAAAGGATCGTCTGTGATGGCGTATTCGAAGCACACACACATGCTCACATACGCAAACACACAGACATACACACACGCACACGCACACACACGCAGACACACACGCACACACACACACACAGGAGTCGTTTTAGCCATTGTTTCCATCGGATTTATTGCAATTATATATGCAGTAGTTTTGTATGCGAGCTAAGCTGTTCGTGTGAATGGTGCATTGCAAACGAAGTGAGGGATAAACATTTATCCATGAATTGAAGAAAGTTAAGAATAGTTACTTTACTTGTAAGCTGTGAAGATGAATGCTGTAAACCATGAAAAGTGCTAAACGAATGAAAAGCACTAAAAATGCATAGGAGGGAACAACCTTGGACTGCCTTACAAGGATAAATTATGTGAGGTCATAATTATTGATGGTGGCCTTGCAAGTTGCATGTGGTACCATCAGGTCAAACGGACAGGTAGTGGTAAAGTAGCTCACCTCCAACCCCCAATCAACTCCTTGCAAAATGACGAGGGTCGGGTGGATGCGGTCGCTATATAAATAAAAGCATGAGTAGGAATTGTATGTAATGTAATTTAATGTAATGTAATGACGACAATTTCTATGGCGCCACAACACAGCCATGCTGCTACAAGGGTGCCTTGACAAAGACAGTATGCTTGATGCTGACTGCTTTGCTCTTGTTTTAAACAAGTGAATTGATTGAGGATGTAGCATTGGGTGAGGGCCGTATAATTTATACGTTCTGTTGCTATGTTAAAAAGTTCTTTGCTGGGTTGATGTCAATAGGTAGATGTGCAAATGTGCAAATGTGCACTGGCGACAGACAGACGTCTGCGCTCTAGGGCTTTGTGTAGATCGCCAGGAACAATCGTTGCTGACTTTCATCTGTGTCGTCCATCCATTGGGGTGGGGGGGGGTGGAGTGGGGGAGGGGGACATGGAACAATGGTGTGTGACGGACTCGTGCACCTGTCTCTGGGCGGGATTAGCAAATAGACAAATGGAATGATGATGATGGAGCGTTTTTACTCTTGGCAAACAACAACTGCGCACCAGCAACCCGATGCTAAACACCCGTTTGCTCTCATCGAGGAAGCGGGTATACTATACGGACGGCTGTCAGGTGCAGTAACTGTTGAATTAGGCAAATGAGGACACATCTGATCAATGCAATTGCAATTGTAATTTGCTGTAATGCCAGTTGTATTTGTATTGTGTTGTAATGCCAATTGCAATTGTAATTTGCTGTAATGCCAGTTGTATTTGTTTTGTGCTGTAATGCCAATTGCAATTGTAATTTGCTGTAATGCCAGTTGTATTTGTTTTGTGCTGTAATGCCAATTGCAATTGTAATTTGCTGTAATGCCAGTTGTATTTGTTTTGTGCTGTAATGCCAATTGCAATTGTTATTTGCTGTAATGCCAGCTGTAATTCTAATGTACTGTGGTAGTTCATGTTTACTCACAAGGAAGAGCATTTGAAATAAGAGTAATAATAGTGATAATAAATCATAATAATAATAATAATAAATAATAATAATAAATTATAATAATAATAATAAATAATAATAATAATAATTAATAATAATAAATAATAATAATTAATAATAGCCTACCAGCTGATAGGTGTATACTATGTAAACATGAAAGAGTAAGTTTTACTGACCAGTAGATATTAGATAGATGGAGAGACATGTCAACAATCAACAATCAATGATTGTGCTGATAGGCTGAACGGATTCAGCTAATAATCTGCTTTCCTCCTTCGTCTGTTTATTCTGTCTGTCTGTCTGTGTGTGTCTTTCTGTCTGTATATGTCTGTGTGTTTGTCTATCTGTGTGTCTGTCTGTATTTCTGTCTGTCTGTGTGTCTGTCTGCTGTATGTGTCTTTATTTCCGTGTGTGTGTCTGTCTGTCTGTCTGTCTGTATGTCTGTGTCTTCTGTCAGTTGGCTATCTTTATCTCCACATGTCTTCCTCCCTGGCCCTTCAGTCGACTGTCTTTCTCCAACTTAGACCTTCTCTCTCTCTTTCTCTCTATCTATCTCTGTCTATGTCTGTCTGTCTGTCTCTCTCTCTCTCTTTCTCTCTCTCTCTCTGTCTATGTCTGTCTGTCTGTCTGTCTGTCTGTCTCTCTCTTTCTCTCTCTCTCCCTCTCTCTCTGTCTGAATGGCTGATTGTAATAATTAGCTTGTGTTTGTCCTCATTTGATGCATTTGTCGCCATGGAAGTTGCTGATTAACAATAAGTCAATAATAACTAATTATAGTCGCCGTGCACTACACGGTTCCACTGTGTGCTGATTAATATGTGCATTTGAATCAATGGATAATTTGTATTATAGTAATTATAATGATAAATATGATTAAATATTTTGTAGCAGTGATGATATTTGTCTCAAGCAGGTATGATGATGACGACGACGACGATGGTGGTGCTGATGATGATGATGATGATGATGAGGGTGCTGGTGGTGCTGCTGCTGCTGCTGCTGCTGCTGATGATGATGATGATGATGATGATGATGATGATGATGATGATGATGATGATGATGATGATGGTGGTGGTGGTGGTGGTGGTGGTGGTGGTGGTGGTGGTGGTGGTGATGATGGTGCTGGTGATGATTATGATGGTGCTGATGCTGGTGAAACTCTGGTCTCATTAAATGAAAATAAGATGACCTTGTTCAGTTGAGTTACCGCCCTGCGTGTCTATGCACAGATGATCTGATATAATGTCATCCTCTTTCAACAATTATCTCTGTGACCAGCGCTTCAATTCAATTGCGTTTTGATGCAGTTTTTCGACAGATAAAACTATCTGTGAGAACCAGGCAAATTCGTCGGATGCTGTCCTAATTTCTGTAATTTTAAGTATCCAGCATTATACCTCGGGAAGAGAGGTGAAAATAATGATGACAGGCAACAGTTTATGAGAAAGCAATTATCACTAATGAACAGTAATTGATATGTAACTGAAAAACATGAATGGATAACTGATCACAATTTTATAATTTATAATAGACTGTCGTGGCTGTTGTGTTATACTGGCTGATTAATGATGTCAGAGGATAAAGTGGTAGGAATGGGATTATGAATAGACAGTTGACATACCAAACAGACAGTTGACATACTACACAGACAGTTGACGTGTAATGCATCTTAGAAGTGGCTTGCTACTGATGGTGTTATACAAATTGTCTGAACTACATTACATTACAAAATGAGCACAGGTTTTTAAAAATCTACAGACGATACAGCCTTCTGGAGTTGTTAGTAATTGTAATCGTAATCATGAATTTATATAGCTCCACTTCTATAGAAACTACACAGAGGCGCTCCCAACCTGTCGGTGCCAGACCACAATAAAACGCTTGCTGAGAAAGTGAAAAGAAAGATCAGTGCGCTCGACTGTCTGCCCATAAAGATAGAATGGGTTTCTAACCCCCACCAGGGCAGACAATTAACCCCCACAATTTCTTCAAGATTTCTGCTGTACCTGTGCTTATATGCGGTCTTGAGAATTGAGTGACAAAATGGAAACACTATTGGTGGAATGATCTGACGTCAAGGTAGATGACCAGCTTCCCATGCACTTAAGGGGCTATTACTAGAAGGGGTGCTGACCTATGTGATGCTAGAGGTCATTGTGATGTTAAATGTCATTGCTATGTTAAATGTCATTGTTATGTTAGATGTAATTATGATGTTAATGTTATTGTTATGTTAAATGTCATTGTTATGTTAAATGTCATTGTTATGTTAAATGTCATTGTTATGTTAAATGTCATTATGATGTTAAGTGTCATTGTTATGTTAAATGTCATTGTTATGTTAAACGTCATTACGATGTTAAATGTCATTGTTATGTTAAAAATTGTTGTGATGTTAAATATTGTTGTGATGTTAGCTGTCATTAAAGTCTGGAATTTCATCACTGAGCAAAACAGAATGGAAGTCTATAGAAATCTATTCACCAGTGACAGACACTCACAAGTGTCACACATATATCAGTATTCATATGACAAAGCAAAGAAACTTATGTCGCTTTTGCTAGATGCTCTGAGCCACTCTTGGAAGTTGGAACTAGCATAAATGTCTATCCATTAGCTACACTGATGTCACCGTTCACCAGACATTGCTCACTAAGACTCGCCTGGCATTGTTTTATTTGTCATATTGACATTTGCTAACAGCCTTACTTGCTCGTCTATAGTGATGCATTAGTTGGCCCTTACTGCTGCTGCTGCTGCTGCTGCTGCTGATGCTGATGCTGTTATCGATGCTGAACAATCCTGACAGAATGTCATTATGATGAGAGGTGGGAACAATGCTGGTAGTTGGCTCTCAATGTGAGTCTACTTCTTGTTGTACGTCACCTTTATTCACACTCAAAACACGGCCACCTATGCTGCGCTGTTGAAACAAAGCCAGTGCTCTTAGGTAAATGTGCAGGCTATTGTTCGCACACTCATGGTTGTATCTATAGTACATATAAGCATGTATACATACTATGTGTGTACGTATATATATGCATACACACATACATACGTACATAGTTAGTACATACGTACATAGTTAGTACATACGTACATATGTGAACATTAATAAACATTCACGCTCATACATACTTACACACACACACACACACACACACAAATGCATTCACACTTCAATACATGCCTACTTATGCACATGCAACCATACATGCATACACACATACGTACCATACATTCATAACATACACCCATATACCATATATATATACACATACATATTCAAATATACAATTTTATACATGCACAACCACATTTTCACATACAGTTACTTGCACATGCATACAGCAACAGACAGACAAACAAAGTGAGAGTTGCTCAGGTGTAGCTGTATGGCAAAAGGTAGTCAGACGGATTCATCCTTTCAGCTGATCAATCATTCGATCAATCAATCGATCAATCAATCAATCAATCGATCAGTCAGACAGTTTCTTTCCTCTGCTTTCCGTTTGTCAACATCCATCATGATTAACTGTGACTGGCCTGTAAACACTACAGACCATTTCTACAACACACGCGCGCACACACACACACACATACACGCACACACACACACACACACACATTATATATAATACTTGTAAAATGTTAGTTAGATTTATGTACGTGGAGGGACCAGGCATTTTGTATGATTAAATGCCTGACATTGACTTTGGTCAGTTGTTGGATTTTTGTTTTAAATATATTTCGTTCAATTTCCATGAAATCTAATGATGAAAATTTGACAGATTTTACCTGAATAGAAATGAAGATTATAGTTGAAATTTGACATACCAGGTATTTGACTTTGGATTCAAATTGAGAACAATTACATGCATTCTCACATTCTCTCATTCTAAAAATGAAGTTTGAGAAGCACTGGTTTACAATCATATCTGTATGTTTATATAATTTTTTATTTAAACTAATTTGTAATTATTATTCACACAATAAAATATGGTAAGACTGTGTAGAAATGTGATTCTAGGATACCAAGATGACCTTTTCGAATGTTATCTTGGTACATGGATTGACGTAGCTTTTTATGGGAAGAACGTAGTAACCACCGGTTGCATTTTTTGCAGTTTTTCACATTATTTTACATTTCGAGCAGATGTAGATTCTAGGATAATCGAATTTGATCGATAAACTACGTTTATGAGATTAATTGATTATTTATTCTTTTAATCGGTATTTATATTTTAATTATTGTTTGTATGTATTATGAAACTTGATAATAATCTTCTTGCAGGATGAGACTAGTGTCCTGGATGTGTGCGTGTGTGCGTGTGTGCGTGTGTTTATGTGCATGTTTATGTGTGTTTATATCCATGTGTATGTGTGTCTATGTATGTGTATGTGTATATATGCGTGTATGTATGTCTGTATGTATGTTTGTATGTATGTCTGTGTGTGTGTTTGTTATGATTATAAAAGACCTTGTCTTTTGCTTTTGGCCTGTGTGTGTCTCTCTGTGTTCGTGTCCCTGTGTATGTCTCTATGCGTGTCTGTGTGCATGTCTGTGTGCGTGTCTCTGTGTCTCTCTGTGCGTGTCTGTGTGCATGTCTCTGTGTGTCTCTATGTCTGTATGTGTCTGTGTGCGTGTCTTTGTGTCTCTATGTGCTTGTCTGTGTGCATGTATGTGTGCGTGTCTCTGTGTGTCTCTCTGTGTGTGTCTGTGTGCATGTCTGTCTGTGTGTCTCTGTGTGTGTGTGTTTGTGTGCTTGCACGTGGAAGTCGTGTGTGTATGTACATCTGTCTGTCTGTGTGTTGGTCTACTGATGCCAAGGTGAGTGGTCTGCCTGAGAGGAGTTAGGAAGGAAGAGGCTGACCCTCGAGTGCGGTGGTCGTGTCGGGAGGAGGAGTGGACTCCGGCCGACCCCCTTCCACCCCTCCCCTCTGACCTCCGCTGCCCCTCTGACCGTCTGAGCCACGCAGCAGTAGACATGTTGCCCGTCTAAGGGTCACCGTGACTGAGCCCAGCTGGACGGTCCATTGGTTGCCCGTGGGTGGGTGAGTGGGTGGCTGGGTGGCCATCTGTTCTCGTGTTACGGTTCGCTTCTTCCTTCAGGCCAGACAAATCTGAGTGTGGCCGTCTGTAGAGAAATTAATGGATGAGAATCGCATTTGCTGCACAGAGTCAATTGCCCTACACAAGTGTCTGATTTTTAGTATATATAATGAGAGTGCTATTAATTGTCTGGTGGAAGGCCAAGGCCCAAGGGTGACTGAGTGGCTCTAGGATGTGCTGGATGTTCTGGTCGCTTTTCAGGCGTGTGGCCAAGGTTTGAATTACTTAACAATAAATTGATTGTAATATTGATTGTATATTATGCAGGCTAATAAAAACGAGTACTCCTGTAGCCCTCCTCCTTTATCTAGGCTTGGTTCTGGCTCTACCAGACTAAAACAGTGGCCATCTGTTATCGACCTAATTTTCTCAGATTTCTCACCTGAGGCAGGTTGCCAGTATTCTCCTTCACCATCTGCAGATCCTGTCGCCTACGCTGTTTTGTTACATGTTTAACGACACTGCCATATATATCAAAGATGATTAGTGTCGCCCTTCTCCTTTATCCAGACTTGGGACTGGCACTGGCAGAGAACAACCAGTGGTAGAGTTCACCTGCGCTGTGCATGTAGTGGGCTTGTTATACCTGATTGAGAGTGGCGAGGAGGTACAATTGCAGTCAAGAGGTTTAAACAAATTTCTGCCGCTCAGATACCGTTTGCCAGGCGTTGGCTAATTTTTCAAGAGTCGTTTGCTACAGAAACCTAGAAAATATTTAATTTTATTGAAACCTATTCTTGCTGAATAACCGTTTAAGGTTATTTTTACGATGAAAACCTAATTAACCTAATGCCTAAAAAAGTTCTATGCTGCAACAAAAACGAAATGTATTTTAATTCTATTCAGTTTTAAAATTAATCAAACGTGGAAAGCTTCCCAGGTGACAGATACACTGCCATTACAAAATACATATCTAAAGGGCCAATGAAAAGGCTCCCAGGGTTATTTTGCCCACCCCTGTTTTAGATGAATTGAACTTTTGTTAACCAGTCAGAGCAAGCGAAGTATGTATAGAATATGATTGATGTGCATTGGTCTAATAAATATGTGTTGATAGGCAGCAGGTACCTGGATGTGTATATATTATATACCCTGGACTATTATTAACTCCATTAAGTGGTAACAGCTGGGCGGCTGCACTTAAGCCATATTATAGATCATACTTAATAATAAACGGACGTATCATACAAGGTTTCATTCGCCAGCAGGCATGCACAGGTGTAAATGCCGAGTCTAATAGGAGATAATTATTGCGATAATTATATGCGTATGGTTGATTGATTGATTAATTGATTGCTTGATTGATTAGCGAGAATGTTAATTGAAGCTTACTTGGATTGACCTGTATAAGATCTTAGGCGTTTTTGATACCAAGAAATTATCCGTTTTAAGTGTATTTTCGAAGGTAAGACCGTACGAATGTTGAACCGCATGCAATGACTTGGATACCTTCCCGCGATGTTCTCTAACAGGGGCGGATCCAGGGGCAAATCCGGCCAGGACCCCAATTTAGAGATTTCTTTATTTTTGACCACCTATTCTGGCTTGGAAAGTTGATGTGGCTCCCCCCACGAGGTTCATACAGGGGTTTAAGAACACTACTGTTACTGAGGAGGAAATTATTATTATTATTATTATTGTTGTTGTTGTTGTTGTCGTCGTCGTCGTCGTCGTCGTCGTTGTATGGTGCTTTGTGTGAATGACCAAAAGTTAACAGGTTCTAAATTAAAACTAAATGTTTTATTTACCATTGCAGAAACTGAATGTTCCCAATTAATTCATTTACTGACCAGCTGTTTTGTTTTGTTTAGGCTTGATGTTGACGGACCATCAACCCATACATATACCTGTGGGTTTTGTTATGATGCTACGGCTGAAGACTTAAGTAAGGAGACAAGTTTCATTCGGCTATTATACTTTTCAATTATTATTTCAATTTGATTTCCATTGTTTTTCCTTGTTATTTGCTTTGTTATTAATTAGTACCATTTTTAGCCCATTGGTATTAACCTGTCGAACGCAGAGGGAGATCAATTGTTGTTCAGTAGGTTCGCATTTGTCACGTTATTATTCTACTTTGGTATTACCTTTGTTATCCCTATTGATATTTGCTTTTGTTATTCTCATGTTATTTCCACTTCTTTTCTATATCCATTGTTATTACCATTGTTCTTGCCTTATTTTTGCATTTATTGTTCCTATTGTTATTCCCATTTAGCATTCCCATTGTAATTTGCCTTGCTTTCTACATTATTCCTTCAATTACTTGTAGTATATTTGCCCTACTTTACCCACTATCATTATTCTTTGCTATTCTGTTTGTTATTCTCTTTGTTATTTACCTTCATTGTCCTTCTCATTGTTATTCCTAGCTTATTTCCCTTCCTACACGCTGGCTTTCCGTCCTCCGAGTTGCAACCGTGTTGTTGATGTAATGCCAGACATTGCAGAAATGACAGGCAGAGCTATTTTTAAGGATAAAAGCTCTTTCGTTGAGTGCTCTTTTTCTGCACTTTCTGTCAGGTATTTGACAATAATTGCCATGATCCTATGTGGAGCAGAGGGTGGGAAAGATGTTAGTACATCCTGCTTTCCTAAAGCTTTCAGCAAACGAGGCTAATCCAGGTGGACGCTCTGGACGGTTGCTTGCGTTGTATTGACGCATTTCATGGAAATGATGAGATTTGAGATGTGACTATATGTATGGAACTATAGCTTCCATGATGAAGTGAAGGGTTTTGGCTGCTGTTACTGAAGAGGAAAGCTCTTCGAAATTATATGTAATGGCCCGAGTCATAATAGTCATTGTGGGGCGCGGTGGTCTAGTGGTGGCATCATTGCCCTGAAGCCAGAAGGTTCGAGGTTCGAATCCACCTCAAGTCGCAGTGTAGGGACCTTGGGCAAGTCCTTCACTCGCAATTGCTCAGCGCTTCGGCGTGAAACTCCGATGCAGTGTCCGCTCTGCAGTCGGGAGCGCCTCTGAGTAGAGAGCTTGAAGGGGCGCTATATAATAAGTGCACATACAAACAAATATGGTAATAATATGATCACAATGACAATTTCTATTTCGATGTTACAATGGTGCTCGCATGCAACTAACAGCATGATATATGTCTCACAAAATACTCAAAAACTCATTCAGTCTGTGACAATGGTGAGTAGGGTGGAGTGAATCGGAGTGAAAAAACATTTTTTTTCGAATTTCTAATTCTAATAGTGATCAAAAGTTGACCATGGTATCACAGAATTGCTACAAAAAATTTGACCTTCCTGTGTTGACGTCTTCTGCCCTCTACCGGACGATTTAAGGACGCCATATTGATTTTCAGTACTGTCAGGCATTTTGAAAATTGCACTGTTAGAAGCAAATCATGTAACAATTTTCTAGCTGGTGTTCTAGACTAACTTGACCCTCCTGAAAACGAAAATCGCGGTTAGGAAGCTGGATTTTTAGCGGTTCCATGGGAAAACAAGATGGCGGACAAAATGGCAGCCAATTGCTTCAAATGACTAAAAGTAAAGTATTGTATGTGATAGGAAGACGGTTTTAGGCTCTAAATTAAGATTATAGGGTTGAAGGAATGCAATGGAATCAAAGACATATATATTATGTACCACTGCAAAAAACAAAATGGCGGACAAAATGGCGGCCAGAATCTTAAAATGGCTATTAATGAAGTCATGTATGCAATGAAATCATGATTTCAGGGTCTAAGTCAACATTTTCAAGGTCAGGGAATATGATGAAACCAATGTCACTCATGTAGCATTGCATGAAAACCAAAATGGCGAACAAAATAGCGGCCAGATCCTGGAATTTTCTATTAGTGAAGTTCTGTATCTAATGATTGAGTCCAGCGCTCAATTCCTCCAAATACAGGTCAGCTTTGGAAACCTTTCTACTCGCTACACAACATGATTCTTCTCAAATTAGCTTTCTACACCCAAATATCGTTAAATATAAGGCATACACTCAGTAGTAGGCAACACCTTTTCTTCTTTCACGGAACCACCAGCAACAGCTACATCTATACCTCCAAATGCCCAAATGTGGCTGTTGAGAGCTGAATGAACAGGAATGAAATTAGATCAGCTTTGCTTTCAGGCATACCAAGAACATTCAGGCAATTTTTCGACAACGGAGTACCGCTATTTCAAGACTCAATACAATGACGAAGTTGTGGTCATAGTCGCCATTTCTGTGTGGTTCCACTTTTTTTATAAGCAATTTCCAGGTCCAGTACCTATCCAAGACAATAATTATTGACCCTCTTGTAGCCAATCGAAAGTATCTTTACACGAGCAACCATTGTATCTGCCAGGTCACCAAATGTCTTCGCCTTTGGAAGGTCCCCATTGCTTGTACCATTGCTTGTCCATCCAAAAATTTATCTGGATACTTGTCCTATGAATTGCGACACAATTTATTGGGCATATCGCAAAATTTGTCATGTCTCATATTATATGCAGATGCCTTGCATTGGCTCTGTTTCCAGCAGCGTATTGCCTACAGGGTCTGTGTGCTGGTTAGGCGGTGCCTTGAGGGACGAGCGCCACTTGTCTGCAAGAACTCTGTTTTTCAACGCGGTGTCCAGCGTCGATCCACTCTTCGGTTGGCCGACCAAGCTGAGCTTCTGCTATTCGACAGCAACGTTCATTCTCTGCGGCTGAATCCACAACCTGAAATGTCCAGCCATTTTCACAGCGCTTATTGCCCATGGGTCACTCCACTGCGTTTCTTAAAAATCTAGAAACTGTCCTATTCAGTTGCGGCTAGGTTGGGAGTGATACTGAATAGCCTACTTTGAAAAGGCCCTACATAAAATATTCTAAATAAATAAATGTTAACCTCTGTTAAAAAGTTGCTGACTGGACAAGTTACTTTTCACAAAGCATCCAATGCCACAGATTTTGAGGGAAGGTCATGGCACGATATTGATGCCAGATCCATCGGAAAGTCAGTTTGATACGCTGTGATAAGGTGCTGCATGATAACTTCGTCAGTGTTCTTTTGCAGAACGCTCCTTGGTTTAAGATCTGCTGAGGAAATTGTGGTAATTTCAATGATCATTATTATCTGGCAAAATAAAGAACATTGTAGATAAATTCAACAACAGATGCCATCTTGCAAAGACCTGGCAAAAAACTGAAATCAAATTCCGATTGCATAGGCCTACATGACTTTGCTTGTAGCCATTTTAGAATTCTGGCCGCCATTTTTTCCGCCATTTTGGTTTTTGAGCAGCGTTACATGAGCGACATTGGTTCCATCATATTCCTTGACCTCGAAAATGTTGACTTAGACCCTGAAATCATGATTCCATTGTGTACATTACTTCACCTATAGCCATTTCAAGATTCTGACCGCCATTTTGTCCGCCATTTTGTTTTTTTTTGCAGTGGTACATATATGTCTTTGATTCCATTGCATTCCTTCAACCCTATAATCTTAATTTAGAGCCTAAAACCGTCTTCCTATCACATACAATACTTTACTTTTAGTCATTTGAAGCAATTGGCTGCCATTTTGTCCGCCATCTTGTTTTCCCATGGAACCGCTAAAAATCCAGCTTCCTAACCGCGATTTTCGTTTTCAGGAGGGTCAAGTTAGTCTAGAAACACCAGTTAGAAAATTGTTACATGATTTGCTTCTAACAGTGCAATTTTCAAAATGCCTGACAGTACTGAAAATCAATATGGCGTCCTTAAATCGTCCGGTAGAGGGCAGAAGACGTCAACACAGGAAGGTCAACTTTTTTGTAGCAATTCTGTGATACCATGGTCAACTTTTGATCACTATTAGAATTAAAAATTCGAGAAAACATTTTTTCACTCCACCCTAATGGTGAGTGCCTCTGATTGGTGTATACTGCGATTGGTGCTATATAATTTTATAGGTACAATGGAAACTCAGTGCCACTCCCAAGCCTGGATAAAGGAGGAGGGCGTAGCTAATGGTCTTTGTTACCACACAGTGACGTTAAACTGATACTACTACAACTAGCTACAATGCAGTTTTACCTGGCATGCACTCTGACCTGTTAGCTTTTGTACTCACAAAAACTTAACACAGAAGCAGACTTCCAGCTAAAATTTTTATGTCCTTGTGGTTTTTGAATTTCCTTGTGCGAGCACAAAATTTACTATTAGTTTTTTGTGGTTGGGAAGAATAGAGCTCTGATAAAACTTGTGTTTTTCTTTGCTCTGTGTGTTACACACTGATGTAGCTGTTGTATTTTATTTTATTGTATTGTATCTATGAATTTTTATAGCGCCTCTCATAGTGCACACCAACTAGTCAGAGGTGCTCCCAGTGCATTAGACCTAGAGAAAGAGAAAAAGTGGTTTTGAGACAACGAAAAGAGGCACTTGGCCCACCAGTTAATAAGAGGGAATACGTCGAAGATGGAGGAAGCTCGTTCCACAGTGCAGGGCCAATGAGAGTAAAGGCTCGCGTTTTAGTGATTTGGGGGGGGGATGATGGGTGCTCAATGGTGAAGTGCGTAACATGCTGAAGAGTCGATTGAGATGTTGAGAGTTCAAATCCATGTTGTGTTGACGATTTTTCTTCTTCATCTGCAACACAAACCAACTCTCAGCTACAATGATTATGCTGACCACGCACGCCTTTGCACAGTCAGTGGAGAGATGAGACTGTGGGAGAGCGTTGACCATCTGCCCTCATATATAAAATTATATATATATATATATACATATATGTATATATATATAGGGCCGCCGAGAGGGGAGGGCAGAGGGGAATGCCCAGGGCCAGATGATTTTTAGAGACCCGGGCTAGATACCGTAGTTTACTAGTTATGTATGGAACAGTTTATGATTTCAAGTTAACAACTTAATATAAAGTCATTTGTTATATAAATATAAAATTGTAAGTCACATGCCGCCTGCGTTTTTTTCTCTTCAATTTGTTTATACAAAAGTTTTCTCGTCGAGCCTTAGGATAGTTTATAGGTCGTGATTTCTCTCCTCACCCTTGCCCTCGTAAATGCCGAGGCTAAGCAAAAAATTTAGCTGCTTAAGATTCATTCCCAGAGGGCAATGGCTGCTCTTCTCTTCGTCTTGACTATGCTGTTTACATCCGATGTAATGTATTATATGTAATGACGACAATTTCTATGGCGCCGTAACACTTGTACGCTGTTACAAGGGCGCCTCGGCAAAGATAAGCAGTGTGTACATCCAGTATTTGCAGATTTTATTTACAGATTTCTTTTCGTCTGAGTCTTTGCACGATGTACGCTACAGGATCAGCGGTGTTTTTTAAGTGTTCTGTGCATAAGCAGAATTAATCGTGAGGGTAATAAAGAATCTTGTTAGAAAGAAGAAGACTGTGAAGAGCACATGTATGTCCGTATGGCTGTCAGTGTGATTTACTTGTTTCGCTCAGCAGTAGATCCAGGTTGCGTCTGGGATTAATCCAGTCTGTCCTGTCCCAAGCCTTGTCTCTGCCCTGATATATTATCTATATGTATATATAATATATACATACATATATATAATTCTATATGCATGCATGTATATATGTATATAAATATATAATATATATTATATGGTTGGAAATGCTGAAGGTTTTGAGTCAGGCAGATAAATTGGATTAACAAAGAAGACAAAATGTGAATTTGGTTACAAGATGGGAATGGTAATTACTGCAAAGTTTTTTATGTAGTGCCCTTCAAGGTCGCGAGCTGTTAAAAAGTGTTCCACATAGCGTGACTGTACCTTACCTGCCCGAATGATGTACGCAGACTGTACGAATGTGTATGTGCATTAGCAGATAATTCATGTACATGTTTGGCAAAAAGTTATGTAATTGCAGTTCTGCTGTTGCAGAATGAAAAATATATTTATGAAGAAATTGGTGTAGACTGTACAGTATATCCAATACCCATCATGTTTTGGACAAAACAAATGATGTGGTTTGTCACAGTACAGCTATTGAAAAGAATGATGAGTGTAGTTGCACTGATAGTGGAAGTGATCCCATTGACATGCACTCTGAACAATCTTGACCAGATGAGTGATGCACACAAATGAATGTTAACCTATGCCAACGTATGACAAAATAACACACGCATGTGGCACAAAATGTTATGGAAAATAATGGCGTATTTACGGTCGCACCTTAGTGCTCCTGTTGCAGCCACGTCTAAATAATAATAAGTCAGTCTTAGTCTTTATAGGTAAGATAGATGTGTAATTATATATATTAGCTGAAGATTACTGTCAATTGACTATGACTTCACCAAGAGTCAATTTTCCAAGACATCCAATTGATGATATCAATCTCCTTCCAACTTTTCCATGTGGTACATTATCAAGGCCATTTGAAGTATGAAAGTACACCAGAGATTTGTAGCAACATGCCTAATTGTAACATGAATTCCAGCCTCTTTCAGCCTTCTTGCATTTTCATCCCGTAGATTTGATCTTCTACTTCCTTATACTAGAACGACGACTATGGCTCAGGCCTGATCCTTTACATCAATTGGTCTTTTTTGGAATACGCTGTCTCCATTTACTAGATCTCAACTTCTGGATGGTAATCCCTTCTCCTCATTTTCTTTTCTCAAAACATATTTCTTCACTCGTGGCCTTGCGCACTGGGAGCGCCTCTGAACGGTTCACCTTGGTAGAGGCACTTTATAAATGTTTTAATACAATACAATGAATCCGGATGGAATAACACCGTTAGGATATGGATTCTATAGAAAGTAGCCGCATTGTCCTCTGGTCTCTTGTTGTTATTGTTCCAACCAAAAGAAGGCATTGTATATAATTATATATTGAGTCTGGGCAAACATGGCTGCCTCCTATGGTGCATTGTTAATAGGCAGGATGTTACTAATAGCAGTTGCATTGTTGCATAATACACATCTCACTGTGCAGTAGCCATAAATAAACGATGTAAATACTAATTTATTCTCTGCATTGTTACATACTTCGCATTTCAATGCAAATTCCAGTCTGATTCATTTCGATGTGTAGCGGCGAGGGGAGGGGTTAGGGGGTGCATTTGTTGGCCTTTCCTGTTGACTTAATCTAAATCACAGTTGGTTTTTCTTTTCTTTTTCATGATTACTGGGTGGCCCTATTAGCGGGATTGCCCATTCCTTCTGGGTTTCCCTTTGATAATCAAATTACCTTAAATATCATGTTCACTGCCATAATTATATTATGTTTTTGGAAATAAAATAAATTGAATTAAATCGAATAACTAATAATGCATCTCAAACCATTGACATGCAACTGATGCGGTAAATGTTTGCATTGGCATTTCTGTTTCGCAAATGATTGTCTTGAAATTGGGCTGATGATATAGTTAAGGTAAACAATAGGCCAGGGATGAGTGTAATCAATCCTTATCTGTCAGTCTTATCTTTCTTCAACCAGGACATCTGATTAATTATGTATATCCAGACATTGTAAAGCACCCTGGATGTTGTTCACAACCTGCCATGCTCTAAATTGTAAACATTTCTTAAGTTACTTTGCATTCCTTTTCCCAGGTTGTGCTGTAATTGTTTAACAGAGTTGCGTACAGACGCGCGGCCATCGACCTTACCGATGTAGCCAAGCGAGCCAGTTCCTGTGGTCATTGGCAGCCACACTAGATATAGACCATGCTTTTTCCTCCAATGGTCAATAGAAAGTTATTGAATTAGAAAGGAATGCTTGATTATTATTCACTTGATGTCACACATGTAGAGTGACTATCACACCTTTGTCACATACAAGATTCACCCTTTAACATCAAGTATATCTTGCATCTACTCTCTCTGCACCATTCTTCACTGTCCGTTATCAACGGTACAGATCTCTTATCTCTATTCTCTGGACTCCTCCTCCGCGGCAAGCCAGACCAGACGATGAAAGGCGGGAAATAGTAAACATTGATTAGAGATGTGAAAACTAAAACACGTGCTTGCCAATGAATGATGGCAGCGGAGAAACCGCGCCTTAAGCTATGCGTTGCATCTTGTGCAACGTATGGAGCCCGGCGTCCCTTGTTATAAAATGGTCGGTGTTGTTGTTGGTCTTACTATAATACCTGTCGGTCGGTCGGTGGGTCTTGCCTGGAACAGCGGCTGGCGTAGGTAGGTGGCTGTCTGGTGGAATTGCTAAATGGCTGTTGTGGTTGTTGTGCGGGAGTGACAGGAATGATTGTGACTTGCTTGTTTGTTTGATGAATGATTGCGGTTGGAAGTTATGGGTGGGGATGGGGAGGAGGGGAGGAGGGTGGTCTGCCAGGGAGGCAGCTGGATCGGCTGAATATCGTATTGAGACAGAGAGGCTTTTGTAGCAACACCTTCAGGCAGGTCAGTTTGGACGTGATCATGGCATAGATATACAGATTATTAACATAGAGACAGATTTTTATATGTATGAATATTATATTTATATGTGTATATGTGAATTGTTTATATATATATATACCGCTACACTTTATAAGGCTATCTAGAGAGCCAGACAAACACAGGAATAGTGAAGTGTGTTAAGAGAGTGTCTCAGAGAGAAGAGAGGGGAGGGGCAGGGAGGGGGGAGGGGCAGGGAGGGAGGGAGGGAAGGAGGACTCTGCCACTGCTCTACTTAGACAGTGCCAGTCTCAAGGCTGGATAAAGGAGGAGGGCAGCACTAATCATCCTGGATATGGCACATTGTCTTTAAGCAGCAACCGTTGAAAGCAGATTTGATGAGAAATTCGCTCAGATTTCTCAAGTGGTCTGTTGGCAACGATTGTGTTGACCCCATTCCTGACGTCTTCTCTCAGTTATCTTGATTTCCAGGGTCATACGATCTATGTTTATATACGGTGTCTATGTATATGGCACAATAATAAGGATGTTGATGACGTGAAACCATCAATTAATTATCAGTACATGATAAGGTGAACCTTTCTTGACTTTGTGGTCTTAATCGAGATTTAGAATTGCTTACCTTGTAAGCTTGACAGAACGGACTTGGGACTCGGCCCTATACTCAAACGTTCCTATGTTGGACTCTACTGAGGGCATGTGTCCATTGCTCATAATTACTCAGCACTTTCATTTGATAGTGAGTCGCCTTTGGATCATTACAGTAGTTTGTGTGAATGTATAAATAATCAATGGATAAAGTTTTGGTTGATGATGATTGATGATGATAGTAATTAATTCATGATGTTAGTAATAATAACAATGGGTCACTTGAAGTCAAGTTTCCTTTTCAAACACTTTCAAGTTCAACCCGTATCTAGCGATCATATAAGGTCGTCACGAATTTGTATTCATGAAAGATTAATATACATTGGGTCTTAAAAAACTAGCGTAGTTGATGGATATTGTAAAAATGACAATTCACTTGAAGTCAGTTTCCTTTTCAAGCACTTTTTTACCTGTATATAGCGATATATAAGACCGTGACAAATTTGTATTCCCGAAAGAATACTCATGCATGTATTTGGTTTTAAAAGCTATAGCGTAATCAATCGATAAAATTATCCTGCACTTATTCTGTCAAACGGAAAGGACTGGAACAATTTTTTTCCCAGGAACACTTCTGGACAGGAGGCTTTATTTAGCCGCAGCTTCTGTTAGGAATTTACCAGTCTATCTGGAGTTGATGAAGGTAAGGACAGAGCACCAGATGGTCGTGGTTTGCGGAGGCATTCAGCTCTGAATAGAACGAACGGTCGGTAATTTCTCGGCAGCAGCGTTGATGATTTCACTTTGAATGGTTTGTCGATTATTTCCAGGTGTGTCTGGGTTGCCATGTCTGGTTAGGGCGCCAAACAAGAGCCATATGTTTTGGTTGTGTAGGGCTCTCTAGGGGTGTAGTAAGTGCTTGGGTTCTGCAGACAGGCTTTCAATGAGAAACCAATGTTGGATATATTTGTCATGCAGTGTTGCCATCGCATTGCGTTTCGCGGTATATATAGGCAACTGCTTGGGCTAAAGTAAGGTTCATCGTAAAGCTAAAGTTTCAGTTTACTTATGGCTCTGCATAAAGTAAAGCTGAAGCTGAAACTAAAACTGATAAAAAAGATAAAGCTTACGTTTTAGTTGACTTATGACTTGGCTGCAGGGTTTGAAGTAAATTCTATAATGATAAATCTAAAGTTTTCGTTGACTAATGTCTTGATTTGACATTTTAAGTAATGATAAAGCTACATTTTCAGTTTGCTTATGACTTGACTAGAAGTAAAAGTAACGATAAAGCTAAAGTCTAGGTTCACTTACTATTTGATGTTTAATGAAAGCAATCGTAATTCATGTATCGCATATAGTCTCCAGATCATCTTTCTTGACTTCATATTCGGCCAATCTGAATCTAGGCACAAATTTCATCATTTCGTCTATTTATCCACAATATTTTCTCAGTCCATTTGGTCCTTTCTTTTCCAGGTGCATATCACCCGAGGTTCTTGCGCTCCTTCCTTATGAATTCTCCCTCTGACCAAACAAACCGTCTGGTCTTCTTTTCCACTAGGAGAAGCTTCCACACGGGGTACCACATCAATTTACCCGAACATCTCCTGCTGTGTTTTCACAGCATTCAGTGCTTTCAATTTCTGTTTTCATTGGTGATTGTACCAACGCGTGTATGCTATGCTTGCTCGAATGAACCTCGAATGGAACTGCAATTTTACACACAATTCTTTCCTGCTGTACAAACATGAGGAATTAGTTATAGTGCCGGTGGTGTAGACCATAGATGTAAAAAACGATGGAAACGGAATAAAAAACGGTAAAAAACGTCGTTTTTTTCGAAAAAAAAAAAAACGACAAAAAAACGATAAAAAACGGAAACGGTAAATAATTTGACTTTGCTACATCTAAAACCGCATTTTAACCTTGAAAACATTGAGTAGGAACCTACTACATGCAGGCTGTCTCTTAAATGATGATGTTAAACGATGAAAATAATAACTTTAGTTAGCTGAATCCTTGAGAGTTGGCGGAAAACATAAGGAATATCAGAAAAAATAAAAATTAAGAAAAATAATAACAGAAAGTAAATGAAAAAATCAAGTTAAAGAAAAAATAAAAAACGATAAAAAACGATGGGAAAAATAAAAAACGAAAAAAACGACGTTTTTTGGGAGAGAATAAAAAACGAAAAAAACGTTTTTTACAACTATGGTGTAGACGATTTTTAGCACTCGATTCTCGACGGAGTGTGGAGACATTCCAGTTATTTTCATTGTACTCCGTTGACCTACGGATAATGATCGACTGCCTGAAATGCGACCTCAAAGTGTGTTTGCTCGTCAAGGTTAATTTGAGTTATCGGAGGGAGTTCGTGCTGTACTGGAAAAATTTATGAGCTGTTTTTGCGTGAAATGAATCTGATGTTTGGAATGTTTGGTGTGCTCGATCGTAACGCTGGTTGTGAGAATCTGGTGTTTGATGATATATATTTTAGCTATATTTTAAGATATTTTCACGTTCTGAGATGCGTTTTGTCTGTATTCTAAGATATTCTGAAGTTCTGAGATATGTTTTAGATATATGGTCTAAGGTATTCTGAGGTTCGAAAATATGTATGCTCTAAGATTTTCTTAAGTTTTAGGATTTGTTTTCAGCTGAATTCTGAGAAATTCTGAACTTCTGAGATTTGGTTTTATTTTTCTCAGTTCGGAAATTTGTCAAATATTAACAACTTCATCAATGGCCAGAGTCAGCAACCTAGTCAAATTATTTTTACCCAGGGCTAAGATTTGTGTTCGAACAACAATTAGTACTCTGTTTTTTATGGTCCCCTAAATCATTTAATATTCGTTTATTCTGTCATAACATTAAGACATTGACGTGCCGCCGTGTTTGGTGCTTGCTCCCAGTTTTTAATCTATTGTTCAATTTTTTATTTTGTTGAATTTTATGTTTTGACATCTGTGGAATGTGGAACCGCCCCATCCCTGGCCTGGTGCATTACTGTGGTAAATCTGCCACTATGTTGCCTTCAAGACTAGCAGCAGTAATAATTGCAAGCACTTTAATTATGGCATTGTCCCTGATAAGTCTCTCTTGAAGTGATTTGCTTGTTATTGTTAAAACAAAATACGTTAATATTGCATAGTGTGGGTTTAAAGAAGCAGGTTTTTAAAAATTTCTCTGGTGGTTGATTTATTTGAGGAAACTGTGCTGCTGTTGGTTTGCTGTGAATCTTGCTTAAGTGTCGTTTGGATTTCGTGTTTGCCAATTTTTGACATTTTTACAGTTGTTTAATTATGTCTTTGGAGTTTTAGTCGAGTTGCAACAGATTTAATCCATCATTGTCATTTCAGTTAGAATTAATTGTTTATTTGTAAAGGTAATTTTTTCATAACTTGTGTAGAATTACTATATTGTATTGTATTGTATTGTATAAATTTGTGTGTAATGTGGATAAGGCTTCAGTTATTGACTGCTTTGAAACAAAATCCATTGCAAAGGGCACACACAATCTACTGGACAGGCCCCTGAAACCCCCCCTCCGGGGACGGAGGGACTTTGGGGAATAAGGATTTGGAAAAAGATGGGATCTTGGTCTTTGTCTTTAGAAATGACCACATAGGACAAGAATGGATGGGACGGAAACTAAACTATTGCTGGAATCCATTCTAAGGGAAGAGGAAAGTTTACGCTATCTTGAAGCTGTGGATAAATTCATGGGGAGTCATCTAAAGTGTCTGGTTCATGCGGCCATTTTGCTCTGTGTGTGGCTTCTGATCCTAGACAACTTCTGCTTTGTTTGTTGACCTCAGTACCCGTACATCGTTTACAGAGAAACAGTATAGGAACAGATAAAACAGGAAGCAGCTGAATGAAAACAGTTCTGTTGTTGTATCATTTGAAGAACACTCTTCATCTATCTGACATTACGCAGCATCTCATTCTGTGGCACAGTTGAACTAAGTGGATAAGAGTGCTCGTCAACCCCTAGCGCATAGAGTAGGCGTTTCATCCTCCACTCAGCTTCTCATTGTATTGTATTTATTTCAGAAATTTATATAGCGCCTCTTCAAGGTAGGCTACTCAGAAGCGCTCCCGGCCCAGCCACGGCTAAATAAAACAGTTTTTAGGTTCTTAAGGAACAGAGCGGAGTGACCCCTGGGAATTAAGCGCAGTGTAACAGGGAGACCATTCCAAGCTGTAGGACCTGCAACAGAGAATGAACAACGCTGTCGGATAGCAGTCCGTGAGCGGGGAACCAGAAGCTCAGCGTGGTTCGCCGATCGAAGGGTCGATCGACGCTGAACTCCCAAGGTGGAACAACAGAATTCTCGAAGGTAGGGTGGAGCTAGTCCTTCAATGCACCGCCTAACCAGCGCACAGACCCTGTATGCAATCCGCTGAGGAGAAGGGAGCCAGTGTAAGGTATCCCGCATATAGGATGAGACATGGCCATATTTTGGGATATGGCCAACAAGTCGCGCCGCAGAGCGGAGGACCCGTTCAAGGCAGCCAATCCGGTCAGCCGGAAGTCCATGATAGAGGGTGCTGCAGTAGTCAAGGCGGGAAACTACGAAAGAGTGAACAAGAGTAGAGGCAGCACTAAAAGACAGAGAACGGGAGACCACCTTAAGCTGACGTAACTGGTAGTAACAACTTCGACATAGTAGGTTTATATGCCGAGTGAAAGTTAGCTCTTGGTCTAAAATAACACCAAGGTCCCGCACAAAAGGTGAGAAAGTAATCAGAGGAAACTCTAATGCTAAGGCTTTCATGTCAATTTTTGCAAGTTGTTGACGAGTCCCAAACCAGATATATTGCGTCTTGGTAGGGTTCAGTCGCAAACGGTTAGAAGACATCCAGGTATTGTATTGTATTGTATTGTATTGTATTGTATTGTTACCGGTTGAATAAGCACCTCTCTTATTATGGTGTGTAGTGACCTTGTCATTCACAAATGCACCACCCAAACCCCCAAAACGAATAGTTTCTAAACAGTTTTAAAACTAATTTCATGTATTTTTCGACCATGTCCTTTTTGGAGATCTCCTAGAAATGAGAACCGAAATTTTTTGTCCGATTACGCCTCTGACCACGGCCCATGCTGATAGGGTATTAAAATCGTCCAGCTTTGTTTTTAAGCGCACTAATTGGTCAGGGGCACGACGACTCATGCAACTCGATTATAAATCATTTTTCGTTGAGCATGACCAGATTTCCTTACCCTAAATTGCGACGGTCAAGTGGGCATTTGAGATGCTGCTGCTGGTCAACGCTGAACTTGTTGATGAGCAACAAGAACAACGCAATGTTCTTGATCCAGCAACATATCTCTCTCGTTGAACAGCACCAGCAGCAGAGAAGTTTACGACCTAGGAACCCAACCGAGTAAACATTAGCGAAGCTGTTCAACTCCACCCGTGGGGGGGTGTGGTGGGTGGGGTGCGTGCGGGTGGGTGCGGCGGCTGTGCGTGCCGACGCCGCTGCTCGGAGGCGGATCGGAGTTGGCGGAATTGGTGCCGTTAACAATTTTGGTGACCAATTCGGTGGCCACAGTAAGAGTCCGACAAACAATATCTGACAGGATAAATATTTGATCTCAACTTCGTGTTTGGCCAGCGGTCGGTCGGTCGGTCGGTCGGTCGGGCGGTGGCCTTGTGCCGTTTGGCCGTATACTCGAGCAGGAGCCGTGGCTGTGCTGTCCGTCCGTCCGTCTGGATCCCACCGCGGGCAGGAGACCGACCGACGACTGGTGGTGGTGGTATGGTGGTGGTGGTGGTGCATGACATATTGCCGACAGACAATAATATGCCGAGTTGCGCTCTTTGAACTGTCACATCGTTTGATTCGTTTTGGACCGGGGGGGGGGGGGGGGGTCGTGGTGGGCGAGGAGGATGCGACTGATGAGACAGACGACGGAAATTTATGGGAGATGGCGATGATTGTCTGGCGGAGACTGGGATTCAGAGGGTGGGGTGTGGGTGGGGTGGGGGTTGGAGTGGCGGCGGTTGTTGCGGTTGTATTGTCGTTTCTCGTGTATACTGTTGGGTTGTGTCTGCTTGAGAGCAAGATTGGTTTTGTGGTTTGAGTTAGCTAGTCATTCTGCTATTAGAAGTGGGGTTGTCGATTATAATTTAAAGCTTGTTTTTGGCTGCAGTGATTCCTGAAGCGAACCTCTGTGTTGACAGTCCACGCTTCTTGACCCTATGCTGAATGTAATGTAACGTAATTAGACTTTATTCTATGGTACCGCTCATAGTCATGGTCATTCAGCATCGCTCCCAGTGTGAAAAACCCCGATGAAAATAGTTCTTAAGATTAAGAGAGAGATTGCAGCGTAGATAGCGATCCATGCAGAAAGAAAGAATGTGTGCTGAAATATCTACTCTGATCTATAATATCCGCGTTGGCTGTTGAAGCATGAAAGGATGTTCTCTGTTTTCATCCGTTTTATTTGTTGTGGTCAGTTGATCTGAAGGCGATTCACTGACTTCTGTGGTGGTATACGATGATGATCCATGCAACGTATAATACACCTGGTATTTATCAGCATCATCCTCATCCTCCTCACTCCTAATCAAAGCCACAGAATTCTCTCCTTATGGGCTGGGAATTCTAGAGAGCCTCTCCAGTCGTTGCCTGCTATATACCGCCGTGTGGATGGAAAACAGGCTTCCAGCTGGAAAAGATAAGTCTGTGGTCTTAAGTGATGCCAGGGTAATTGTCTGCCGTGCTATAGCTATAGCTATAGCGCTCGCTGGGCTTTCCTTGCCTGAGGAGTTAGGACTTGAAGCATGTAGACGATTTAAGCATAGATTGTTCAGCCGTAGTACAGTGGTGCTTCTTTGTACAACAGCTGAGATTCAATTTTGGAAGTTTACTTTGCTTGCCGCAGTGATAAATGTAAGTGTGCATGTTTTATGTAGCGACCATGTATGGTCTTGAACTTGTTCATTTTTAATATTAAATTTTCACCACAGCCTGTCTGGCTGACGAGAGATATTCAGGTGCCATAATGAGAATTTGTTTAGAAATGAGTTGAATTGATCTGAAGGCGGTACGACATATGCAATTTCATATTTATTATTAAAATATGAGTTTAATTCAGTTGTTAACTTGAAGTTTGAACTGATTGTATGTAGTTAATAATTTTCTCTGCATTATCATATTTTAAAATGCATCAATCATAAACTTTAATGTATAATTTATAACTACCTAGACCGGGGGTGCCCCTAGAAGTCGCTGGGGCCCTGCATGGGCATTCTCCACCCTGCCCCCTTCCTCTCGGCAGCCCTGACTTGACTGTCTTACACACTGATCTTCAGATGTTATGGCTCGGTGTGCATTATACGCCCGTGGTGGCCCATTAGGAGTGGTATGCTAATTAAGATCGGTGTGAGATATATAACCAGAGATGTAAATGTCTTAAACAAGCCACCTTCCGTAAGACGGAGCCGGTGGATGGGAGGCAGGGATTTCAGGGTCTAACAATGCAGGTGTGTGATGGAGAGTCATTTTTCTGGTGGCACGTGGTGGCATTGAGAGGAGTGATATGTAAGGAATAGTAGCATTTGCAATTCATTGTGTACCTACGCAGTTGCTGGGATTGATATAGCATGGGGATATTATATTTGAGGTTATTTGAGGTTTTGCTCCACCCCTGTAAATGACTTATTTCTGATTTTTAAAACTAAATCTGTGTATTTGCGTTGACATATCCACTGCAAAACCCCAAATGGAAACCCAAGGCTTTGCCTGACTATGTCCCACCCCCCCGGTTGATAGATTGTCTCAATCCCATCGTTGGGAAGATAAGCAAACCAACTATTTTATATATTAAATCTCCTTAAGTGCTTTAAAAACTTTGCATCAGATCATGCTATTGAATTGTTAAGTGATCTTTGGCTCATGTACAATCTATGTACAAGATTGTACATATTACCAGTTAAAAATATATATTAATGCGATTATCCTTGGACTAATATCGAAGGGATGTGAAAGGCCATAACACACCAGCGAATCAAAGATTGCTTTTTCCGATGTGTCCAAGGTGATGTATGTGGTCGTCTATCTGGATACTTAGCAGTTCTCCTGATTAAATTAATTCGTTTTCGCTACAACAGTCGTCAACAAAACAAACGGGACTGGTCGATTTATCCTCCAAAAGTCCGGATGTAGCCACAGACATAACCTAAGTTAATGACCCAGTTGTCATCGGCTTCATATCCCATCAGTGATAATACGCGATCCGATCCCAGGATTACCGCTGCTGTTACTTTGACGTTGTTATTGAGATCCTATATTAGTTGTTGTGAAGCATATGTAGTAAGAAATTTATATGTTGAGCTACTGGCCTTGAGAAACATATGTGATGAGTCACAGTGGTCTTTAAATCTCGAATTTATATATATATAACTTGAATAGGTGTTGTATGAAAAAAATGCCGCTATAAGCTTTTCTTATAGAAGCTCATAAGCCGCTTTAAACTTTTCCATCAGTTGATGTCTGTGGCAATAAAAAATTATTATGTGGCTATATATCTGTCAAAATGTTTCCTCTGTTTCTCTTTTTATCCAGAGTGGAAAGAGTAAACACTAAAGAAGATTTGTGAGATAGCTGATGTAGTCCCGTAGATTCAACTTAGGGAAAAGGGCATACATTTGAATTACCATACATTCGAATTACTATACATTTGAATAACTATGGTTCCATACACGGCTATACTTAAAACACGATGTTCCTACATTGTGTAAGCATAATCAGCTATGATATCGTGGGGTTCTTAATTAAAACATTGTGGTAATTTTATGCACGCTTATTATTTTTTATGTGCGTAGATCTATAACTGTATATTGTATCTTTTAAACCGATTGTCTACCACATTTTCACTGTTTGTATGCATTGTTCTTGTAAGGTGTGGCAATTATTTTGTCTGATGATGCTGACAAATATGCCGACTTATTATTTACTCACTCTTGATTTTTCTCACCGTTTGATTATTATTAATCGACCATGATACGTTAGCTGCAGTCCTTGTAACCAATAAATTATCCCATGAGTGCCACCCTCCCTACCCTCCCTCCTACGCTCCCTCCATCGCCCACTGGTCATACACTTCGTAAGTTATCTACAGGTCAGACTCCTCTGGCTGTTCAGTAGATAGACCAACAGCAGAACCAATAGTTCACAGCAGATCTGAAGCCGTATAACAACCATTCGTCCATTCAGTAACATTGTTCCCTATTACTCTGTCTGTCTGTCTGTCTGTGTCTGTCTCTGTCTGCCTGTCTGTCTGTCTCTCTCTCCCTCTCTCTCTCTCTCAATGCACACAGCATGATGGCTAACTACCTTCTCTATAGATGTGGCCTTGGACAGCGAACCATGGCGGTTTTATGGAAATAGTGTTGGACATCCTGCTACCTACCTACCTACCGTCCCTCCTCCTCCGTCAGTTTGATAGATTTATGCCAGCTCCATTACACTGGCCCACCACTGACACCAACATTGCTTGATATCAGGGTTAGGTCTGTACAATATCCTCAACTTCTCCATATATATAATTATATATATATATATATCTTCCTATTCAAGTTATACATATATATATATAATATCCTGAACTTATCTATATATGTATTCCTATTCAAGCCATTTATATATGTATATAATATATGTACATAATATATATATATATATATATATATATATATATATATATAATATGTGATATGTATATATGGGTCAGCTAACACGGAAAACAGTCCGATCCGCTTGTCGAATTGTCGGTGGCGTCGGTCGTCGATAACCCAGTGGATAGCAGGCGACCCCCGGCCAATCAATTTAACTTAGGGGATCATGCGTAAATGGGTCGGCCTTTGAAAAATACCCATTATTATTCGAAAGGTAGTTGGCCGCCGTAGGTTGGCACTCCCCGTGCGCCACCGCCACCGCTGCCGTTGGCCAGCCATCACGAAACCTGTTCTGCATTTGATGCAGGGAGTCTAATTGAAAACAGGTTGGCAGTAGTCGTCGAAAGACGTTTTAGCTGCAATTAAAAACTTGTTTTTACATCCGCTGAAGAGTAGATCTTTCTCTCTCTCTCTCTCTTTCGTTCAACCAACCGCTCGGTGTTCAGTTGCGACCACCCCATAGCCGTTCCTATTCATGTCCGTTTGGGGAAACAAGTTTTACATGTTGTTTGAATATCATCTGTAGTCGAATTAATATATTGTTTTACTGTTGAACAATGAACACGAAAAACAATATGTATATATATATATATATATATATATATATATATATATATATATAGTGGGGCGCGGTGGTGTAGTGGTGGCGTCGTTACCTTGAAGCCGGAAGTTTCGAGGTTCGAATCCACCTCATGTCGCCACGTAGGGACCTTGGGCAAGTTCTTCACTCGCAATTGCTCAGCGCTTCGGCGTGAAACTCCGATATAGTGTCCGCTCTGCAGTCGGGAGCGCCTCTGAGTAGTGTGCTTGAAGGGATGCTATAACAAGTGCACAGACAAACAATATATGGGTCAGTGGACTGACATTGGGACTTGTTTGCATTTACATTTGTACATGATAGAAGATTTTTATGGTGATATTTTTGGTGATCTATCAATTACACTGGTCAACATAGAAATCGTTACTGACTGGAAAAGGCCCTAATGTGTAGCATCTTGGTGTGCTGAACACGAATATAACCATAAAAAGTTTTTATTGGCTCTCGTTTTGAAAATATTTCGTATAGTTCATTTCTTATGTTTCACCATGTAAATTTATGCAGTAGAACTGCGACAATATCGTAAATAAGTCAAGAAGGCATATCATGCTTACTTCGGATGCAAGGTTGGTGACCAAGACAAGCCATGGGCCCCGCATATATGCTGTGCTACATGTACAACACAGCTTTCATAGTGGTTGAATGGCAAAAGACCATCAATGCCGTTTGCAATTCCCATGGTGTGGAGAGAGCAAAGCAACCACTTAGATGACTGTTACTTCTGCTTGGTTCCTCCTCTTTCCGGTAGAATAACGAAGCAAAAGAAGTCGACAATAGTCTACCCAAACATTCCGTCTGCATTGAGACCAGTTCCACATGGTGATGGAATTCCTATTCCAGAACCTCCAGCAGAATATATTTTCGTTGATTCATCTGATGAGGACAAGGGTGAGCCGACATGTTCTTCTCCTGGTCCGTCAGCGTGCAGTGATCCCGATTTTCACTGTGGTGCATCATCAACCCCACACAGAATAACACAGGAAGAACTAAATGACCTTGTTCGTGATTTGGACTTATCCAAAAACAAGGCAGAGTTGCTAGGATCAAGACTCCAACAATGGAATCTTCTAGAAGAAGATGTCACAATCACTTCATATAGAAAGCGCCATCAGCAGTTGGAACCTTTCTTCATGAAGGAAGGTAATCTGGTATTCTGTTCCAATATTGACGACCTCATGAATGCCTTACAGATCACTCATGACCCACAAGAATGGAGACTCTTTGTAGACTCTTCGACACTGAGTCTTAAAGCTGTGCTTTTGCACAATGGAAACCGTCTTCCATCTATTCCATTAGCGCATGCTGTCCACATGAAAGAGACATACGATAACCTAAAACAGCTACTGCATTACATTGACTATAACAGGTACAAATGGCACCTGTGCGGTGATTTGAAGGTATAGTTGCCATTTTAATGGGACTGCAGCAAGGATATACAAAATATATGTGTTTCTTGTGTGAGTGGGATAGTCGTGCAAGAGAGTTGCACTACGTGCGGAAGGAATGGACTCCCAGACAAAACATGGCAGTTGGACAGAAGAATATCCAGCACCCAGCTCTGGTCGAGGCTCACAAAATCCTACTACCACCCCTTCACATCAAACTAGGTTTGGTGAAGAACTTCCTGAAAGCCATGGACCGCACTTCGCCAGCTTTCCGATACCTGCATGAAAAATTCCCTCGACTCAGCGAAGCAAAGATTAAAGAGGGAGTTTTCGTGGGTCCTCAGATTAGAGAACTTTTCAAAGATGACAGCTTCAACAACCTGCTGGAGGGTGATGCGAAACAAGCATGGAATGCTTTTCGTCTAGTGTCTACAGACTTTCTGGGGAATGTTAGGGCAGAAAACTACAAGGAACTAGTAGAAGACATGCTCAAGCAGTACCAGAAATTTCGCTGCAATATGTCGCTGAAGATGCATTTCCTTCACTCCCATCTGGATTTCTTCCCTGACAACTGTGGTATGGTTAGTGACGAACATGGCGAACGCTTTCATCAAGATATCGCAACAATGGAGCAAAGGTACCATGGAAAATGGTCCACTACAATGTTGGCTGACTACTGCTGGACACTCCGCAGAGATGCTCCCGAACAGCTGTACAAGAGACAGGCAAAAAAATCTAAGAACTAGTCTATGACCTGGTTTTTACAAATATTAACCGTAAGTGTATCACTATTGGAATGCATTGTGCGATATAAAATTACTTCATTTGAGATTACAAAAAAACTAGAGCCAATTAAGCAATTTCACTGTCATATTCGTGTTCAGCACATAAAAATTGATAAGAACTGACTAATTTCATATCAGTAACATGACTTTTGTAAAAATTTGTTGTCCAGTGAATTATCATTTGCCCATTCATTATAGAAACTGTCGTTACAATGTCATCATTATCAATGTAGCATTCAGACCTACCTTTGCAGAGCGTGTATAATGTATATGCTGCCAGTTTTATAATGCTTTAAAAATGTACACGATAAATTGTTATTTACGGTCATTTGTCGTTTTGGCATTCTAAATTATTCGCCCAAAGCAGGATTGTTATTTTGCGACTATACTTACTACATTGGCATGAATCTTCCACTTAGGCAAGAATTGTTTAATCAATCCAGCTTCTGTTTGAAAAGATTTCTTCAATTCAGCATTAATTCCATTTAATTAGCAATTAGCTTCATCAATCCATGCTATTCCAGTAAAGCTTCGTGAATATGATATGTCTTGGCTGTTTATCGCTCTTTATGTAAATAATTCCAGGGTTTAAGATCGTGTAGCAGAAGCAGAATATAGAGGTATAATAGTGCTTTAAAATGGGTTACAAAAGAGTTACAGCATGCATTACCTAATAGGTAATGAATTACAGAACGGGTTTCATGGCAGAGCACATAGTTCACGTATTATGCTTTGGGAATATTTGACGACGTCTGCAATTGGTAGATTAGAAGCTTTTGACAGTTGAAGGAGATCTCTATAAATCCCAAAACGATTTGAAGAGAGATTTGCAGAGAGGAGAGGGACACTATAATTTCCAACGGATCTGTTATGTCCGTATTCGATTTCCATTCTGTTGCTTGTTGATATGTGCGACTGTGCAGTTGTGCAATGACGGCGATGGATGATGGATGGGATACGATTGTTTGCGGCCTATGATGGGATTGTACTTTGGGGAGTCGCCTTATAGGATCCCCAAAGTGACCGGCCGTTCACTGTTGCTGCCCTGTCGATCATTGCGTCTCTGCTTCGATGAACAACGATCCTATATCTTTTATCTATTCCAGTCAAACTCTAGGTTATTCACTGATGGATGTCCCGTGATATTCTATCCGTCCTGAAACTATCCCGGGGATGAAATTTATGCCCTCCCCCACCCGATGGATTATACCGGTATAGAGCATTCGGGCGGGGGTACCTCATTTCTACCCCGTCATGTAAAATAATCCCCCCCCCACCGAGGATAAAACTCCACAGGTATTGAAAATGCATGTAATTGAAAAATCAGTTATGAAGTGAAAATCCAAAACCAGAAATAGGCAACTAATGTAGAAACCTGTTGTTGGTCACTCTTTTATCCCTCCTGCCCTTCTTATCTCTGTCTAGAATTTACCCAAATGTCGGTTTGAGACTCGTGCAACCGGTTGCTGGGTATAGAGTCTGTCAGGGACCTGAAGCTATAGTCCTTCACTCACTGTTGATGATGGGTCATCCGATATATAGTCTTCGCACTTGGCATATAATTATGCATGATTATTTTCATATAATGATGATTAATTTATATATCCTTATAATTGATTAATGATTGTCCAGTTCTCTAAACTTCCCGTTACCCGTCTCACGGTCCATCTGACCAACACCGTTTTCCATATTATATTATGCACTTCCATCCATTTTCTTATCTGAACAATTGTTCATTGTTTTACCACCCAACCGGTTCTTCCTGCTTTCCACTAACTGTCCATACGTCTGCTTCTCAATCCATCGATGTACGTCCATTCATCCGTACGTCCATCCGTCCATCCGTCCGTCCATCCGTACGTTCATCTGTATGTCCGTCCATCAGTATGTCCATCCGTGCGTCCGTCCATCCGTACGTCCGTCCATCAGTACGTACGTCCATCCGTACTTCCGTCCGTCCATCCGTACGTCCGTCCATGCGTCCGTACATCCATCCGTCCATCCATCCGTACATTCATCTGTATGTCCGTCCATCAGTATATGTCCATCCGTGCGTCCGTCCATCCGTACGTCCGTCCATCCGTACGTCCGTGCGTCTGTTCGTCTGTGTGTCGTCGCTTGCTGTGTATAAATTCTGAGCAATTTGAGTCGTGCCTCGGAGGATCTCTTTAACAGATTTACGGACGATGGCTGTTTCTTCTTCAGCGTCTATTTGACTTTGTTATTGCGTCATCATGGAGATCAATGGTCCTTGTTTGCCCCGTCGTCCCACGAACCCAGGAAATGGACAGCGGGGGAAGGGAGGGCCGGGGCGGATGGTGGGATGCACGGAATGGCCCGGCCCTGATCTAGGAGTCTGAGTCCTTCGGGACTCTATAGGTTCGCTACGGGCGACTGGAGATTGAGGCGTTGCGACATGACGCATGCATCCATGGCTGTGGATGGCATCTGGAGATTAGATGATTCGCTGGAGTTCTTAATCTTTCTTATTTCCATATTGAGGATGCCACCATGCAGTATTACCATATCGGACTCGATCCTTCGAGTCCGAATTACCATATGGGAGTCACTGGGATTATTACTCTGTGGGGGATGGTGTGGTGCGGTGTATAGGGGAAAGCCCGTCTGACCCACGGGAAGTGTTTGGGAATATTGTCTGCGAGGGGATTTTAGGATCTTGTGATCTCCGGTTGTTTTGGGAATTGCGCTGATATGGTCTTCTTATCTGGGTCGGTTGTGAAGAGGAGTGTCTGGTTCCCCTCTGAGCTGTTGTCTGTGCTCAGAGGAGGATGGGTGGGGGAGTGGGTGGGTGGAGGGGAGTGGGCGGTGGGGCTCGTCTGGAGATGTTAACTGGAATGTCTTGGCCTGCAGTGAGGGTGGTGGTGGTGGCGGCGGTGTTGGCGGTGCTTTGGGAGAGATTCTGTGATAGTTATCATCGTACAAATATTTATTATTTAATGTGACATAATTTTTAAGAAAGTCTGAAGATCTCTTTGTGTGAAGAAGAAGAAGATTTCTTAATATTCAAACTATTTAGCCACTACGTGCAACCAAGGGTTCGAGAAGTGTCATATTTTTTAACACTCCTGGTATAAAGGCGTGTGGCAAGTCCACTCCCTATATAGGCATGTGGACTTCCAACAAAGTCTATGTGTGCAGTGAGTTTACTCGTGTATGGACGAGGTGGTGAAGAGTTGCACCTGAAAGGTCTGTGTTGACAGTTCAGCTATCAATTCCTAATTTCTAAAGTGCATATTCACGGGTTTAGGTGGATTATTCACAGATGGTCCAGGGAAGATCCAAATCCAGTTGCCCTTTGACCCTTTACCCAGTGTATGTGGGGCACGGTGGTGTAATAGTGGGTTCGGTGCCAGGTTCGAATTGACTGCAATCTGCTGTGTAGGGACCTTGAGCAAGTCCTTCACTCCCAATTGCTTGTGCGTTTCTGTGTGAAACTCTGATTCGGTGTCTGCACTGCGGCACTGTAGTCAGGAGTGCCTCTGAGTAGCGAGCTTGAAGGGGTGCTGTAGCAAATGAAATAAATAAATAAAATTTGGACAGCCCCTAATATGTTGCAACACTCTTAAATGCCTGTTGCTTTTAAGTAGCACTTTTGTAATTTCATGATTACAATTGAAATAGGAGACTATCACAGTGGATATCTTCTATCACAGTGGATATCTTCTATCACAGTGGATATCTTCTATCACAGTGGATATCTTCTATCACAGTGGATATCTCCTATCAATGTTCAACAAGCTTCTTCAATTTCTTCTCACAATCGCAATCAGAGACGTTATGTAATAAAAGCTCATTTCGTCATTTACTCTAAGATGTCAAGACTCTCTTGAGCAGGAAACTAAGTGGTTGTGCTTGAATACATGGCGTGGTTATCGTGAACGTATACCCGGAGACCAATTCCCGGTCTCGTTCATGGGACCAAGAAGCCATTGACGGACCGATGGCTGCAGCCACAATCGATGAGGGTCGCCATCGGTCTCTCATCGACCCATTGCGGTCGACCCATTGCGGTCGACCCATTGCGGTCAGTCCCATTCCGAGCCATTCGTGTTTCTGCATTGCAATCGAATGTTTTTTATTCAACCATTCGATTCGAAGGACGATGCACGTCACGGTCCATTGTCAATTGCAGAGCTACGAGGTCAGTTGTGCCATCCATTGAATTGATCTACATCTTTTTACAGTTGTATACTGAATGCGAAACATGTCAACATTCCATGATATGAATTATGGTACAGAGCGTTTTTTATTCAGTTTGTATAAAATGACAATAATAACGACAGGAGGAAGATGATTAAATCAAGGCCGCCGTGCACTCTCCAGTCTAAATACAATTATTCTTTAGCCGCTGCTCTTTGACCTTCTTGCGACCTTAGGTTTATTCTTAACTTAGTATCATTTGATAATTCTTCACTGACATGACCAAGTGCTTGTTCACAAATAAATTGCACTGCTTGTGGGCTCTCCAGTCTAAATGGAATTCTTCTTTAGCCGCTGCTCTTTGACCTTCTGGCGACCTTGGGCTTATTCTTAACTTAGTATCACTTGGATAATTCTTCACTTACAAGACCATGTGCTTGTTAACGAATAAAATGCGCTGCTTGTGGACCCTGGCACTTATAATTTCAGATTTTTTCAGTAGCACTTTAGAAGCTTCATAATTATCAACTCGAGTATTTGCATCTCAAAACTGACCTTTTTAGCCGTGCTAGGGTCGGAGTGCTTCTGAGTAGTCGCCTTTAAGAGTGCTATATAAACTCTGGTGATGAATGAATAATGAATGAATGAGTTAGCATCGCAGACACCAAACTTGCAGATTCTTGTTGCAGACGATGAACCAACAATGTAAGGTATTGAGTCTGCCATTGAGATGTGTTCACCATTAAGACCTATTTGTAGACACAGACTACAGTGACAAAGTGTGCCACTGTCCTCTGCCTCGACGACGATTGGATAATGAATGACACGTGATCAGTCACGTGATCATTCACCGCAACCAGGGTTTTGTTTTCATCATCAATTCATGTTGTTGTCTATTGGAAGGTCTCTCATCTTGAGTGTTTACTTGTTAACAACAAAATCATGTCTCATTTACATTGTACTGTGCAGCAGTGCAGCAGGGAATTGCGCATAGGGCCTATCGCATGAGCTACAAAGGACTCTCATCCAAGTCTACTTAGTGTTTGATGCCAACTTTCAAAGTCCATTCCTGTATATTGTGCTTTTAACGCATTGCCACTGCTTGATGTGTGTGTGTGTTTACTTGTTTGATGTTTTTTGCCTGGCTTCCATTTGTGTTGCCCTGTGCCATATACTTTTCTCTTCGGTACAGCAGTTTTTATGACACTTGATGTCTTCCTAATCACTTTCTTTACTTCTTTAGCCATCTATTTCTATTTCTGCCTGGTAGATCCAACATTTTTTTATTAGTAAACCTGACGTTATGTCTTCTTTCTTATTTCGTTCTTACTTGCTTATTTTCTTAATCCTTATTCATATATTTCTGCCCTATAGATCCAACATTCTTTTAAGTTAGGAATGGTTTTGTACTTACCTTTCCATATATTTTTGTCCTAAGTCCAACTGTTTCAGTGAGCCATGCATGGTATTCTGTCTTCTTCCGAATTTCATCAATTTTTTCTTTATCCATAGATTTCTGTCATAGATACAACAGGTTTTTTAGTGAAGCTTGAATTCTATGTTCTGTCTTATTTTGTACTTACATGTATGTATATTTCTGTCTGTTTCTAGTGAGCCTTGGTATTCTGGCTTCTTCCTAATTTCCTGACTTGCTTCTTTATCCATATATTTCTCTCCTATGCAACAACAGTTTTGATGAGACTTGTCTTGCTCCATATAATATTTATCTCCACAGAAAATGATGAATTGTGATTGGAACCTGCAGTCCTCTAATTCCAAAGCCTCGATTGGAAGCTGGTCATGTATCACATGCTTGATGCACTGGTATGTGCGAGTGCCTTGCGAAACAGATTTGTCATCGCAAAAAGTAGGGGAAAAAAGATAGAATATTTATGCTTGTCGTGGTGACTGGTATGCTGTGCTCGTCTGTTGGAGTGAGGAAGGGGGAGGGGGGGCGATGACTCTTGGGTATTCGTAAATGGCATGTCGTCGTCGTCGTCGTTGTCGTCGAGAAAAAAAGATGTCTTGCAATAATGTCATAAGGCAGATGCTCTCTATGTGAAGCCATGCAGAGAATGCCCTGCTGCTGCAGCAGAAGATTCCATTAATGAGATGTGATATATTATGTGCTAATACGAAGATGATGATGATGAGCAGTCCCTTAGGATTGCCCTGCCTTGGAACAGCCTTGGCATATGATGGAAGGTTACATTCATTTTAGAACACATATCTTATCCATAGGCTGACAACCATTCTAGAGCGCATTTCTTGGAACCGTCCTCTGTCGTCATTCTACAACACATTAGAGGCTTCCTCTGTGGAAGGCGGAAGCCATTCTAGAACACATTTGTTAGAACCATCCCCTCTCTCTCTCTCAATTCTAGAACACATTTTTTCGAAGTTAGAACCTTCCTCTTTGGCCATTCTAGAACACATTCCTTATGACTACCACTCTGTCAGCCATTTTAAAACACGTTTCTCATAGGTTTGCTTACACTCTGACTTAAGATTCCAGAAGATTCCTTTACCCTGGATTACATCCGATACCTTTTAGTGTTGCTTCTTTTCTGCTTGTTAACATTTTTGTTATGTCTGATTATGTAGCAATAAGTCAATTCTAGGTTGCCACTGCTTTTAGTTTTTGCATTCCTGTATACAGTGTCTGATTTTTATTGATACTATGTTTGTGATTATTATCCATGTATTTATCACTATGTTGTATTTTAACCTTCACGTCTGATGTTGATAAATAGCAATCTGTTTGTGAATACCAGTTCTATTATTGTTTCGTGATCACAGAGTTTTTATAGTATTTCAGTATGTGTGTGTGTTTTTGATCCTACGTGATTTTAATAACTAGTGACTTTCTAAGGGCTATTCTGTGTATCTGCTGTGATTTCCGTATACCTTGTGGCTCTTTCCGTTTTTCTACCTTTGACCCGGGAATGATTTATTAGAAAATAGAAATTGTTATTCATCCACTGGTTCACCCTTGGGTCGTGTTTCACATAAAATATCGTCAATTGATTGACACTTTCCAGGTGCATTATATCTTTTGTCAGTTGGTGGCTCGATATTTAATTTATCATTTCCTTAACATTGAGATGAATGCCTTCCTCATCTCATCTCAGACGTGTATTGTTTATCATCAGCTTTTTTTAATCAGCTGGTATACCGGGGCAATGGTTTTGCGGATGCGTGTCTGGAGAGAGACTTGCTGCCTCCCTGAATGTCTTCCAGTGTTTTCTGTCTTCCGTCTGCTTTCCATAAGACGTCAAGAATGCCATTATCATGGCGAATGATGCTCTGCGTGATTTTGCGAATCAGTCTGTTAATCAATCAATCTGTCAATCAGCATTGTTCCAGCTCTTGTGAAATGTGCTATACATACTTCCTACCAGCGCGTTTGCACTCGAACTCTTTCTGCCGGCCTGTCATCATCGTGGCAGTGCTGTTCTCACTGCCCCCGTTTTTCCTGTCAGCACTTGTTTTTCAGTGAAATAACGGACCCTGTTCCAGGATAAGTTTTTGAGAAAACGTTGGAGCATAACTGTTCTGGAAGATGACTTGGAACTATTATTCGAACAGAACTATGCTGGAATTCGAGTGGAAATGTTCTGGAAGAATTCTTATAGAAACATTAGAATAAAATTGTCGTGGCGTGGGCTTAAAGTGTGCCTGGACGGTCATGGATGGCGTCCAGCACTTATTTTAAAATCTGAACATAGTCCTGCAACTTATTATTTGACCGTCACAGCAGGGAAAGGTAAGGAGCGTCGAGGCGCTTCTTCTTTTTCTACACTTTGTCTAAACACTGGTCTTGGATAAAACGATAGATTGATCCTAGGAGAATAAATTTACTTATACTGACTTTTTATAAGATTGCCTATGTAGTAAGAATTGGATGAAATCAGAATTGACTGTTGCCAATCAAAGAATCGGATCAAAGGATTCTTGGGTGAGGAGGCACAGCTGTAGGCTATGTAGGCTTACATCAAGGGCGGATACAGAAATTTTGGCACCCCCCCTGGATCCACCCCTGGCTTACATTATGTCTGATATGACTTCATGTTTGTAAATCCATGACCTGCTTAGAAACACTTTGCTGGTGCTTTCGTCAACGCTTTGCTTTACATTTGGAACTTTGCAATACTTTATAGGATGCATCTAGGTAAGATGGGGGGGAGAAGAGGGTGATCATACTCTTTAGATTTTCGGACGTAGGCTATTGTATTGATGCAGCATGTAGATTGAATACAACATTCAATTCAAAAGCGCTGGTGGTAGCTGCTGTATAGGCCTACAATACATATTAGTTGCTCTGTCGAATATTATATTGAGCATGATCTCAAGAGGACATGCCTGCGGTTTTGTGCAGTTCACGTAGGTACAGTGTTGTTAACGTTGTTTTGTCATAACAAATGTGATCAGTGTCACCCTCCTCATATAACCAGACTTTGGACTTGCACTACCACCAGTGCTCTACGGACATTGGCAGCGTTGGCAGACTGACTTTTAAATGATTGATGCAATTATCATGGAATGACATTCGGTTTTTTTTATCTCGCATGTTTTCCTATCGAAGATGGCAGTGTTCCCGGTGTTGACGTGCGTCAGGTTGAGAAGCGACTGGACAGGAAGGGAGTGAGGGAGAGAGGGAGGGAGGGAGGGAGTGTAGCGGACGGGGTTATTCGGTTGAATGAACTGGTTCTTTTTCTGTGTTATTAAAACAATTGGCTAAGTTGAGTGATTGCTGCAGTCTATATTATAATCTCGGTCATCCAGCAGTTGCCTGCTGCCAAGTGTTGTGTTCTGAACGCAGACGATAATATAGTAACTATAGGTGATTGTGTTTATGATGGAGATAGAGTGCGCTCTCATGATCTACTAATGCAGAGAATATGGGTTCAATGTTCCATCTTCCTTCAGATGGTTGCTGTGTGTGTAGCGTACACCTTCCTTGAGTATGACCTTATTCACAATAATCAACGGTAATCATTACCTATAACAGTGGTTCTTAACCTTTTCAAGGTAGCCGAACCCCAAGAGAAATCCATGACCACTCACCGAACCCCTCAAGTTTTAAACATAATTCTTTTACTAATGGAAACAAAAGGAAATAAAAAATTGTACCAAATGTGATACAATATTAATTCAATACATGAACTACCAGTGGCGTAGCCAGGAATTTTTCATGGGGTTTTTGTTTTTTTGCCTGGCCGGATACCCTTTCTGAAACCAACCCAACAATATTACAGTAAATAAAAAGGGAATAAAGTAACAAATGAAATAAAGTAAGAAAAACAATTGTTACTACAAGCAATTGTTTTATTTTTTCTTATTTAAGTGGATAAATAACCATTAAAAAACTTGTTTCCTAGGCCAATGGGGGGTTTAACTCCCAAAATCCTCCTTGGCTACGCGGCCACTGTGAACTACTAACAGTTAACTAGCGTACCAACACTACCAATTACATCTTAAGATGTCATTTGTTGTTGCCGTTTGGAGACAATGTGAGAAATGCGTGACTCGTGTCATTTTCACAATCAAATCTGCTTCTTTTCTTGGATTTAATCTCCACCAATTTTGAGAATCCTTGCTCACAGAGACATGATGTGACAAACGGTGTGGGGATTTCAAGGGCGCGCGGCTTTGGCAATGCGAGGATATCCTTCCATTTGGCGGCACCAAAATCTCTAGAGTGTTGTTGTAGCCTACCAAAGAGCAATAATTGTTGAATGCGCCATGGCTCTGCTGAAGTCCGATAAGATCGTCCAGGTACCGTATGGATCGTTCACATTTGCTGTAGCCTACAATATCGAAGGTGAAAGGCTGTCGCATCCATCCTGGATATTGCTGGATATCTTTGTCAGGGAAGTGACCGTCAAATGACTTTGCCAGCTCCACCAGGTGCATTGCATGCAATCAATTGCTTAAACTACTCTGGAACAACAGTATCTCCAACTTTAGACTCATTGTGACTTACACTCTCATCTAGCAGAGGAAAGTGAGCGAAGTTGTTCTCGATTCGACACTTCACAATGGTAACCTCTTTCGGTAAGCACAAATTAAGCTTCTCTTCCGCTTCAATTATATTGACGCCACCACCCTGCATCTGGCAATTGAGATGATTGAGTGCACCAAAGATGTCAACCAGTTACTGTGACTCGACGTAGTGTTAATTATCGGGAAGTGCAGTAAGACATAACTAAGGTTAACAGGATGAACAGCTTTAAATTTCATAAGGTAGGGCCTGGCAGCAATCTATTTCAAAAATTTATTAAATAAAAGTAGATTTTTTTTTATAGCAAATGATTTTTCACTCACACTCACTGACCCTGAATATTATATATTTCAGAGCACCTCTGCCGAACCCCTGGCACTGGCTCACCGAACCCCAGGGGTTCGGTCGAACACTGGTTAAGAAACACTGACCTATAACATCCTTTAGGCGATGGTGTATAATCAAGATTTTGTGGAGTGCTTTAGACACAGTTAAATGATTAACTATTAACGAACTTTATTTCTGTGGCACAAGTACAGCTGAAATCTTATTGTACCGCTGACACGTGTAGGGCTGTAGGCCTATTAGCGGCAATCATATCGCATATTCATTTATTCATTTACTGAACTCTTGCTGACCGATTACAAATAAAGA
Organism: Lumbricus terrestris; assembly: GCA_949752735.1. Classification (NCBI taxonomy): domain Eukaryota; kingdom Metazoa; phylum Annelida; class Clitellata; order Crassiclitellata; family Lumbricidae; genus Lumbricus; species Lumbricus terrestris. Next base: position 67,024,486 of record OX457037.1, on the reverse strand, counting down.
AATGTGTGTGGTAGGCCCTAATGCGTAATGCTTCTTTGAGCATCTGTCGGCAGTTATTCTGACTTGATTAATTGCCAGGGTTGCCAGATTTCTAAATTGTTTGGTCGCCAAATCACATCAGAAAGTAGCCCAAATGTCGTGAGATAAACGACGGAGATGAAGAGGCTACTAAATTTGTGCTAGGTTCATTAACATACATTGGTTTCGTCACTCACATCGCAAAACATGTGATGATATTGTATAATTTAGATGACAAACTGCTTTGTACTCACTGTATACTAGATACTTGTACACTTTGGAGCCACTTTTTTATACCTAAGTAAACAATACCATATAAGACTAGCAGCCAGTAACAGTAGCCTAACTTAGTAACCTACTGCAGTCAATTTATGGGAATTCACAATGCCGCCAGCGACCTAGGGACAGCTGAAAAGTAGCCCAAGATATCGCAAGGAAGAAATTTTCAGTTGTGAGCGCAGTGAAAAGTAGCCCAACTTGCGCCTTTCGCTATGACCTATTAACCTTAGTGATAATGAGCCGGATAAACGTTGATGCGGGCCATGAAATGAAACCAGATGACGAGAGGATGAAGATTATTCAATAAGTAGGCCTACATGCTATCAACCGGGATGTTCTGTGTTCGTCTTCCGGGTTTCCATGTTATTTTGCTAAAGTTCTATGACTTCTTATATTATTGTCATGCAGTGTATATAATTATAAACTGAGTGTAACAGGTGGCTAGCTATTATATGGTTAGCTATTGCATGCGATACAGGTTGTATTAAGAATCATCATTGTCATGTTGATGCTTTGGTGCATTAGATATATACTAGCGCAAATTGGAGTTATGAATTAGACTTGCATTTGACCCTGCAGTACAAGCCTTGAAGACATTGGTTTGAGAATGATTAGTCCCGTGGGTTGATTATGGATTGGCTTTGACGTTATAACAGTCATCAATTGATGCTGCTGCCAATCCCTGTTCTTTTGCCCGGGCTCTCTTTTTTACATGCTATCTTTCTTTGTTATTTTGTTACCTTGTGTCTCGCTGTGTTACTCTGTGCATCTCTATGTTACTCTCTGTCTGTCTGTCTCTGTCTTTCTCCGTGTCTCTATGTCTGTCCCTCTGTCTGTCTCCGTCTCTTTCTGTCTGTCTGTCTTTCGCGCCTGTCTGGTCTTTGGTCGTCTGCAACGCTAGTCATGGGTCGTCTGCTATCGCTGCGCAACAGCCATCCATGCCATGCAATGCATCGATGCAATGCATCGATGCAATGCAGAGCGTTGCACGTCGCACATGATAAGGACGACGACGACGATCGACGCTGACTGATGGAGTCTCTTCCTCCTCATCCTCATCCTATGTCGATGGCGCTGATTGATGGAGGCAACGGTGGACGACAGACAGACAGACAAACAGAGAGACAGACTGACACAGACAGACAGACAGACAGACAAACAGAGAGACAGACTGACACAGACAGACAGACAAACAGAGAGACACAGACAGACAGACATAGACAGACAGACAAACAGAGAGACAGACTGACACAGACAGACAGACAGATAAACAGAGAGACAGACTGACACACACAGACACACTGACTGATAGAGAGAGATAGACAAACAGACTGATATGCAGACAGACAGACAGACTGAAAGAGACAGACAGACATACAGAGAGAGAGAGAGAGAGAGAGAGAGAGAGAGAGAGAGAGAGAGAGAGAGAGAGAGAGAGAGAGAGAGAGAGACAAGCCTGACTGCATGAGAGAGACAGACAGACAGAGAAAGAGACAGACAGACAAAGAGAGACAGACAGACAGAGGGGGAGAGAGACAGCCGCTGCTGAAGGCCTCTAGGCTGCTGCGCCGTCTCTATACCAGCGCCTCCTGTAAGTCACATGCGCCGGTTAACTGCGACGCCGACGGCGTTTGTTCGCATTTCGTCGTTGGCGATGCGCATGGCGCGTCTCTCTCTCTCCGTCTCTGTCATGCGTGGAACTTATCAAAGATGTTATCGGCGTTTTTAGGAAACATTGATTTGTCGTAGATTACTGGATTTCTCGATTTCGTTGAAGTTTTTGTGAGTGTTTGGCGACTCGGATGATGGTTTATGGTCGTGATTTGGGTCAGTGTTTTCTTGGATGGAGGGGGGGGGGTGAAATGTTTGCAATTATTGGAGCTTTGAGAGCAATTGTGACTGTGGTTATATTTGAGATACTAGAGGGTTATAGTAGACATATAATTTGTCAGCTTATCGTGAACTGTTGTTGGTGTGACTGCTACAAGTGAATTTTTTTACATAGTTAAGTTTATTTTAAAATGGAGTGCTTTTTAGAATAACATCTATTAATTTTATTAAGTAAGTACTATATTTTAGGTTAACATGATGATCTACTAATGTTGTTAAGTTGTTAGGATACTGACAATTTACTTTATTTGGTAATTGCCATATGGCCCATATTTTAGGATAGCTGGAATTAACTTTTTTAGTGAGTACTTTATTTTATTGCAAGTTGTCTGCAGTCAGATTTATTAAGTAGATACCATACTGTATCCGATATAGCTTTCATAATTGTCAGTACAGAAATGCCAATTGTTTGCATTTTACTCGTAATCAGAAATGTATCTAAATCACTACAGCAAGGCATGAATTACCAACCCACTTTCTCGTTAGCACTGAATTGATAATTTGTAGTCTATATACATTGCAACTCACATTTTCGCAGCTTCTTACACTGGATTAAGTAGCATACTGTTCATTAAAAGTTTCACTATGGTCAGTCCATCTGTTTGGAACAAGTTATCTAGCAATCTCTACGTAAATGAACTTCTTGGTTTCCTTCTGTGCTTCTTTTCTGCAAGCGTTTGAAAGTCATTCTCTTTGATTGTGGCTTTGTGGTGTCAGGTTGGGAGTGCCTCTGAGGAGTTTCTCTTGAAGTGGTGCTATATAAATTCAAAACCGCCATGGGTTGATGCCTTCTGTATTGTAAAGCGTGCAATAGAAGTTATTAAGTACAATTTGGAAGCATAACAAAAGTTACATCATTGATAGAATTGGTAGAATCAATTGAATAATGGTTGCAGCAAGTTATGGCAAGCATGCACTGAGATAATGGATTTTATGAGCCATTATTTTTATATTGTGTTATTGTTCTTCCTCTTTGGCATAATAATAATAAAGGTGTTCATTATTCTGTTCCATTGTCTCAATACCAACAAGGTCCAACATTCATTTCGTGTTGTATTATGTAGAATTGCAGTTTATAGCCTTTCAGAAATGACTCTCCAGTTGTTGAGCAAACATTGTAACATTTAGACTCCGGTCCTAAGCATTGTGATGTTGATTCTAATTAGAAATCTATATATAACACCAATTAAAACATAATTTTCCACTCTTGTGCACTGGTCTGTTTGATGTTTAATGTCATTAGTGAGAGGCTCGTCATCCATTGTTGACAGACGGCATTATGTTCCGAGCTGTGTTGATTGTGTGTAGTACGAAAGTACCACCCACGACAAAGCCTACATGGCCACAATCATTCCTTCTAACATAATTATGTATACATACTGTTCTTCTGATTTAGACATTCCCTTTCCCTATCCCTACACTTGAGAGAAGTCTTTACAAGTACCCTAATCAATATTCAATTGCAAGCCTACACAGTACACAGTTTGTCTATAAGGAGTAAGGACCCTACATGACCTCGCCTCTGTTCATTTTTCAATGAATTGATCGGGTGGAATCGTTAACCACGTGCATAGACCAAGCTAGTCAGAGTTAGTTAGTTGTACTAACCTGTTCAACTGCTGTGCAACCAGTAGTTATGGAACCATCCTCACTTTTATGCAGTTAAAATCATTTGAGCGAGAAATAACCTTGCTTCTGCAATCCTCTGCAGAACCAGACACTTCAGGGATGCAGGATTGTCTAGTGGTCAGTCAGTGTGCTGGACTTCCTAGGTCAGGGTTCAAATCCTTCCAAGGTGGAAATCTCTTTTGAGGTTCCTGCTCTATATAAGCCACAAGCCAAGTAAGCTGCTATGAGTACATCGTCCGTACGTGGTGAGAAGGATGCGATAGTGAGGTAGAGGACAGGTCGCCCACTCTTCTCACATGCCAAGGCTGAGAAAATGAAGTCACTAGCACTTTGTACCCAAATAGTTGCCTCTCAGGCTAGCCTAAGAGACTGCTCTTTATCATCGTCGTCATCATCATCACCACCATCATCATCGTCATCATCATCATCATTCATTCATTACCATCACCATCATCTTCATCATCATCATCATTCATTATCATCGTCATCATCATCATTCATTCATTACCATCATCTTCATCATCTTCATCATCATCGTCATCATCATTCATTCATTCATTCATTCATTAGTATCACCATCATCTTCATCATCATCATCATTCGTTATCATCATCATCATCTTCAATCATCATCATCATAACATCATCATCTTCAATCATCATCATCATAACATCATCATCTTCAATCATCATCCCCACGATCATCTTCATCATCATTATCATCACCACGATCATCTTCATCATCATTATCATCACCACGATCATCTTCATCATCATTATCATCATCATCTTCAATCATCATCATCATCACCACAATCATCGTCATCATCATCATGATCATCATCATCATGCCACTGCTAGAGCTGCCGTTCTCTTGCCTTCAACTTCTACATCGATTCAGTTTATGACTTAATTTCTTTTTGTTGCTCGGCATTTATTATTATACGTGGCAATCTTCTCTGTTGACAGAGTTCTTGAGTCGGTTGGCTGAGCGTCATGGTTGAACGGCAGTCATCATCGATCGACTTCCGTGATGATGTATAGGTGGCGCGGCTGCAGCATTAACACCGTACTTGTCGTTGGCATAGTAACCAGCCTTCTCGTTACGACGTCTTTCTGGCTGAGATGTGGCGAAGAAAGAAGGGAGGTCCAGCTTGCTAACATCTACAACACGTATGTCTACTTGTATGCACTTGACACCTGTTACTATGATTTTATGGCTCAGGATTACTTTACAATGATTATTAGTATTAATCGTAATGTTACTAATACTATCATTATTATTACTTTTTTTACCCATGGTCAAAATAGTACCTCAGGAACAAAAGAAATTATATTTTGAGTAAGGAAGTATTCTCTGAGATATCAGACCTCGTCCCAAGTTTCACAACCATCTGGAAATGTGCCTCTGCATTTATTATTATTATTATTGTTATTATTATTAATATTATTTGGGTTTTTAAAAAAAATTTGGCCCGAGGTATTTAGGATCTCTTGGGGACTTCGCTCCTAACTACAAATACTGCTATAAAACCAGTCTGGAGTGGTTTTGAGACAGCAGAAAGATGTACTTTTGGAATACCAGTTAATCGTAAAGAATGTGTCAATGGAGAGAGAGCTGATTACAAAGTGCAGAACCAATGAAGGTAAAGCTTGAGTTCTGGCCATAGCAGCCATCAGTGTGAGTGTTAGCGACTTCGTATTTCACTGGACAAATGCCTCACGGGACTTGCCATTTGTCTACATGCATATCCTGCAATTATTGCTTCCTTATAGTTAGAGAGACATGAGCTTGTCAGCTTCTTTACATCGGAATCCATTGAGTAGACTCAGACCCGCAAACGTTAGAGCACAGACCTATTGTGCACCAATGAAGCACAGTTACGTGCTGAGCGAAAACTTTAGGTGTGCTGCACAGTGAAGTCACTCCCCAAACAAATTCACGAGAACAATTTGTGGAGAAGAGGGGTAGTGACCTACGAGGAAATGTGGTATAAGCCAAGTGTTCTGCAAATGCTTTTGTCAGTCTATTAGATTAGGTTTGATGAGATTAGACGACGAATGGTGTTGGGTTTGCTGTCGCATACTTCTGAGGACGCCTTAGATTGGTTAGATCTATTGGGACCAACACGGAGACAATGCAGAGCATCGGAAACTGTGACGCATCTGTTTCTCTTCTTCCTTTTCCGTGTATCATCTTATCTCCCAATATTTTATTGTTTGTACAATATCCACTGTTGCTCTACTTTATTATAAATGAAATAATACTGAGTTTTTCAATATTCTTTATCAACATCAGTTCCTGGCAAGGGGAAAATTGGCCCATATTAAAGTCTTTTTTCAGACCACAACTCTACGTGGATCCTAGTCCGACCCCTAGGTTATTTTTCTACAATTCTCATGTACCGGTATACTGGAACTTCCTGATACTAGGCATCTGGCAGCAATGTGTACGAATATATTATTATATTTTATTTATTTTATTTCTCCATTCGCTAGAGTGCCCCTTCAAGCTCTCTACTCAGAGGTGCTCCTGACTACAGTGCGGACACTGCATCAGAGTTTCACACACGAGCAATTGCGAGTAACGGACTTGCTCAAAGTCCCTATGCAGCGACTTGAGGTGGACTCGAACCTGGAACCCTCCAGCTGCAAGGCACCGAACACCACCATTACACCACCGCGCCCCAGAAATATCCTGCATCCTTGGTCATAATGTCAAGTTCAGAGTGCCTCTAAGTGTCGATTCAAGTAGTTTTATATGTCCTCATTTATATTGCTTATCTGCCGTTGTTTTTTTTACCTTTGAATTGTACATGGACTGCATCAATGTTATTTACATTTAATACTACTACTACTACTCTGTGCTTCCTCCCTCCATCCACTTCGTTCATCCAACAGACTTGACCTCTTGGTTCCTCGCTCTAGAACTGCTATGGCTCAGACTCGATCATTCACCTCAATTGGTCCTTCTCTTTGGAATGCGATTTCTTCTTGCATTCGCTTTACAGTTCTGTCTGGCAGTCTCTGCTTCCTTCTCTTCCCACAAAGCCTGCTTCTTCTCGCAGGGCCTAGCACAGTGGGAGCACTTCTGAACGGTTCATCCTGTTAGAAATAAATGCTTTAATGCACTATACATTGCATTAATCGCAGTCACTTACTTGGGATGGTAATTAAGAGACCCTATTTATCCAGGGAGACCTAGGTCACTTCAGGCCCTCATTCTGTCTACTATGATTAATTAACTTGTTCTTCTGTTTCTATAATTGCAATTACAAGACTTGTAGTATTCTTTTGCTGGACCAATAAAATATCGATTAAATATCTTAAATCAAAAATGAATACTCAACTGGAGTTTTTCCTTGACGACATTGAAAAATCAAATGGGCAAATTCATAGATTGTAATGGTAAATATGTATTTATGTATCACCTCATCAAGAAAGCTCAATAATTTTGAGTTGCTCCAAATTTAATTACACAAAATTGCAATCAAGCCTATAGATAATCAGCAAATCAGCTAATTAATAGAGTAATTAATTATTTAATAAAGTAATTAATTAATTAATAGAACAATTAATTAATTAATTAATTAATTGCAGTGACATCGTTCTGACCGAAGAAGTGGACGATGACATTCCGGAGGACGACACTGGAACGCGACCAGTGTCAGTCGCAGTGGATCACGTTGTTGTTGCAGACGTGGTTCCAGTGCCGTACCATCAGATCGAATGTAACATCAACGATGAATACTCCGTTCCATGTCGTCGAGAAGGAGACGAAATCTATCTCCCGTTCTCTTTCGTCAATCGATATTTTGAGGTCAGTCGTATCATTGTTTATTATTATTGTTGTTGTTGCTCATTTTATTGAGCGCCTGATGTATCTAACATTACTAATAAAAAATCATATAAATCCAAGAGCTTCTTTAGCACCACTCTAGCAGCATACTGATGTTGTTATGACAACAGATGATGCACCTGATTAGTTTACATGTATTTGTAAACTGTTGCTATAGCAACAGTTGGTATACGTGTTTTGATATTATAAGTGTATACTATTATGTTGCTGTAGCTACAAACGGTGTACCTGTTCACATGCTTAATTGCTTATGTATATTCTTGCTATAGCAACAGTTGATTTGTCTTTTGATGTGTAGGTGTGTACTGTATTGTTTTCCTTTAGCAATAGATATGTACATTTGATATACATGTACTTATCGGTCAATGGATACTTCTAAGCTGGAATCGTCCATGGTTAGTGCAGTCAAACACAAATAGTGACAAATGTACACCACATAACTAGACAAGTCCTGCCATCTGTTGGCGACTTCTTCATTAAATCGTTAGCATACAGATGAATTTGTTTTTCTTGGTGAAATTTGACACCGTGTAGTATTTTATGAGGTACTGAAAGCTGTTGTTTTATTTGCAGACAAAGTCTTTTCACATAGATAGATCAACATGCACAGTTGCACATCTTGACAATGTATTTGATTTGATGATTGTAATATGTGTGTGTGTGTCTGTGTGTGTGGTTGTGTTTAGGTTTATGGGAAGATGGATGGCGAGGGGGTGGAGCAGCATTTTGATTGGCAGCACAGCTACTCGCGCGTCTATCCACCGGGCGAGAAGTACACGCCAGAGGGCGTCTTTATGTCGTTTGCACACTACAACGTCGAAGTGCGGGATAGGGTTAAGTGCATCAGCGGCATTGAAGGTAATCGGAGGAGGAGGAGGCTTTGATGCCATTAGATATATCATCTCATCTTACTACATCTCTCTCTACTGCATAGATTCCTCTTTGTTGCAATGCGGAAGTTTTGGCTTAGGGTGCAACCAGGTCACCCTTGGCTATGTACAGTTCAGCAGAAATGAATCTATGGGTTAGGAATGTAAAATGAAGAAGTACAGTCTTTCTCTGAGGCAGCCATGATTATTGATTATTCAGTGTTAGCACCTTCATTTTCTCAGCCTTGGCGTATGTGGTCGAGTGGCCTGCCCTCTCCCTCACCGTCTCTTCTTTCCACCAACTGTCTGTGTTCTCATCATAGTTGAGTTGGCTGGGGGGGGGGGGGGCAGGGTGCTGGTGGAGCAGAGAAATCTCAGGCCAAATTTTATTCCGTAGCCGGGATTTCAACTTCGAACCTCATAATTGACAGTGCAGCGTGCTAGCCACTATACACTATTAAACATACATTGGAAAACTTGTGCAAGAATTCGATTGACTACATAATAATTAATTCTAGCATTACTTTTTGCTGAAATAGCAATGTATTACCTTTGTGGGTTTCTCATTATTGCAGGTGTGCCAGTGTCTACCCAGTGGGGTGCCCAGGGCTACTTCTACCCCATCCAGATCGCACAGTACGGCCTTAGTCACTACAGCAAGTTCCTGACAGAGAATCATCGTCAGACAACGATGTTGGAGGATGGTGAAGATATGTCTGTCCTCAAATGGACGGTCGATGGTGATGGGAGCGTTAAGAACAACGTCGACCCAGAGACCAAGAGTCATGTCATAGAGTTTCACGCTTCTGGTACAATTATTCATAATAATATATCATTTAATTATATGAAATATAATAACTATGATAATTAATCCAATGGATTATTGTTTGTTTTTTCTTCTTTGTGTTGGTAGTGTTAGTTTTGCATGAAGTTTATAAATTTAATAAAATGAAGGACTCTGTGTCAAAGCTGTAGCCAGGATTTTCGTTCGGGGGTGGTGGTGGGGGTGTTTGCTTGACCTTGAACAAGCCAACATGCAACCAAATCGACGGACAAAGGAGTTTGGAGGATGATGTAAAATGTCACGTAGAAATAAGAGATTCAAAATGAAATCCCCCTTAGTCTTTACCTCATGATTTTGTTTGTAAATGCATTATTTCTTGGTAGCATTATTTCATTTAGGGTGGTGTTCAAACACTCAAAACACCCCACCCCTAGCTACGGTGTTGCTCTGTGTGGTTGTGCTGAAACTAGTGTCACCCTCTTGCTTTATTTGGACTTGGGAATGGCACTATCAGAGGAGGGGCCGTTGGGGGAGTTTGACTGGTGCGATTGTTAGTGATTGTCTAATATCAAAAGAATGCCTGAAGACAGATGTCATTTGAATGAGATGTGGTGTGAATTTGCTAACAATACTCTAGAGATGAAGTTGCAGATGCAGCAGTATGTAAATGCAATCCAAACACTATTAGATGCTAATTATTCTGTTTCGTTCATTCTGTGTCTTTGGTTTCCGCTGTCATTCTTTGTCTTTGTTTTGTTCTTTATCTCTGTCTTTGACTGTGACATTATATAAGTGCCATACAAAGAAGACAGACTTTAAATGCTAAATATCTGTTGTTTTCTTCAGAATCGCTGTCGATGACCGAGGTCAGTCTACGTCTGCCCGGTGATTCACCACCGAACTTCTTCCTTTCATTTGACATCCGATTCACGAGCAACGGTAGCATCGGAGTCGTACTCTCCGTCGACGGTAAACCGCAACGCACGTTCACGATCTTCTACGTCTGTTCGGACGCCATGATCAGCGTGAAAGGCAACGAGATCTTCTACGGCATCGGATCAACAAGGACCAAGTGGACTTCCATCACCCGCGACATTCAGACGGACTTCCTCAAGGGCGTCGCTCACAAGTACACGAAGAACAAGAAGAAGGCGTCTCGTCTGATGCTGCATCGAATTCTCCGAATCGACTTCTACGGGTCGGGGTTCGTAGACAATGTCGTCCTTGCGACAAGCCATCACCTCGCACAGTTCTACTACGCCGCCGATTGGCTGGTCACACACCAGGACAAGCACGGCGGCTGGCCAATCACGGTGACGCGAAAGCTGGCCGACGGACAGCTTGAGCTGCCGCCTGGGTGGTACTCAGCGATGGCGCAGGGCCAGTCGATATCTGTACTCGTTCGCGCGTTTCTTCGAACTAAACGGCGCGAGTATCTAGACGCGGCGCTTCGTTCAACGTCGATCTTCAACATTCCGAGTTCGTTAGGCGGAGTACGGGCGATGTTCGTGGACCGGTTCCCGTGGTACGAGGAGTACCCGACGACCCCCAGTTGCTACGTCCTGAACGGTTTCATCTATTCGTTGATTGGTCTGTATGATCTTAAGACTGTGGCGCCATCGCAGGAGGCAATGGAGGCCGCGAAACTCTACGACGAGGGCGTTGTGTCGCTGAAGTCCATGCTGCCGCTCTTTGATACGGGGTCGGGGTCGGTGTATGACCTGCGACACTTCACGCTGTCGGGAACTGCTCCGAATCTAGCGCGGTGGGACTACCATGCGACGCATGTCAACCAGCTGCTGCTGCTGAGTAACATTGATCCGGATCCGCTGTTCCAGGCGATCGGACAGAGATGGATCGGGTACATGAAGGGGAAGCGAGCTCCACATAACTAGACGAAAGAATCAGAACTTGATCTGCCAGAGACATGGATCCCAGTCCAGAGGTCGCGATTGAATCGAACGAGCTTCTGGATCATGAATGAATCTTGAACTTCGATCATGGATGGGTCTGGATCTTCTGGATCATGAATGGATCTGGATCATGAATGGATCTGGATCATGAATGGATCTCGATCATGAATGACGCTGGATCATGAATGGATCTGGATCGTGAATGAATCTGGATCATGAATGAATCTGGATCGTGAATGAATCTGGATCATGAATGAATCTGGATCATGAATGGATCTGGATCATGAATGAATCTGGATCATGAATGGATCTGGATCATGAATGGATCTGGATCATGAATGAATCTGGATCATGAATGGATCTGGATCATGAATGGATCCGGATCATGAATGAATCTGGATCATCAATGGATCTGGATCATGAATGGATCCGGATCATGAATGGATCTGGATCATGAATGAATCTGGATCATGAATGGATCTGGCTCCTCTCCATCAGTTGATCTATCGATCCAATTGTACGATTGATCAAGCGTATATTTCATGAGATCAGCCGGTATCTCATTCATTCGCACATCGAAGAAGCAAGTGAACAGTTTCAAGCAGCAATGGGTCATCTATGATGCAAGAAATCAAGTTTATGAATTGAATGAGGGAGTTATGAATTGAATTCAGAGGGAGTTTGTTGGAGTATTTAACGATAAATTAGATGAGCCAGGCATCTCTTCAATCGAATCTTAATCGATTGCCGATGTTCTTCGTGAGGCGATGGAAGAATGGAAGAACGGCTGTTGATGTCTCCAGTGTGCCTGGCAATTAATCCGTGCTTTCAATGAACTGACGACGATGACGTTGGCATAATTTGTGTTTATTTCACCGACATTCCGAAGACGAGGAGTCTGCCAACCGCTGATGACAACACTCACTGTCTGCTCTTCTTCTTTAGTTAACTAATTTAACAACCATTTACTAGTTTAACGACGAGTCTAACCATTGTTTAATGATGAATGTACATTGTGTAAAGTTAGGCATAAATCCTAGGTGATCAGTACCTGAATGTGAATAGACTCACCTCTTTTGTAATCAATGAAAAGTAAGTTGCTAAAGTAACATATTGAGTCAGACCTGATGAAAATTTGAGTTCCTGATTGATGGTATTTGCCAACTTATGTGATCTGATAGGTTAACAGTTTTGTCTTCGTTGCTTCTTTGTTCTTCATCGTTTTTTTTGCTTCTTCATCTTCCACAAGAGTTTTCCTTTTCTTTCATGTCATATATAGGAGCAAATAACAAGTGACGGCTTCCATGCTTATTTATCTTCTGCAGGAAAACATTATTAACATTGTATGCTAGCAATTTAATGATGAGCTTGGACTCAAAGTTACTGGAAAACCAATCGAGCTTTACGCTAAAGTTTTAAATGACACCTGTTGCTTTAGTTACAGATTAACAGCCACCAATGAAAAAAATTGAGATCATACTATGGCGTGGCTAGTAACTGATAATTAACCTCAGCTTTAGGTCCAATTGGGGTTTATTAATTAGCACCGGTTCTTGTGTGTCTGCGGTTTAAGTTATGCATGAATATAATAGGTGCAGGTGTTCAATATATGTGTGTGTGTGTGTAACATGAATAGGGGTATAGAAGCTGTGATAATACAATTAGTTACAGCTTTATGTATTATAAGAGATCAGATAATGGTGTAGTAACAATTATTTGATGGTTCTTGTTTTGTTCTCAATCTCTTGATTTAGTTTTGGGTTGTTTAGTTAATTCAGTACATTTGAGTTGTCAATTCATTCTTTAATTTTACTGAGCTGAAATTCTCTCTGTCTCGAGCCTGAAGTTCTTACGTTGTGTCAATTTGGAGATTTCCTGCGGAATGAGGCTACTTATGCCTTTGCATTGAGCTGACCACGTTGAACATAAACCATTGGGCAGTTTAACAATGAGAGGGAAAAGTCCAAGTACCTGGGTACACGTGTGCATTGTGTGCTTGAACGTCTTTACACGTGGCACTGTAGCATACCTGATCTGTGCGTTGAAGCACGTCAGGCTCTTCGCTCTGCTATAAAGGTGCAACTCCTAGTTCCACGGTCTCACTTAGCTGCCTGGCAACGCGAAGCTTTCTCAGTTGTAGGGTCATCCATCAGATATGAGCTCCCTTCAACGCTGCGTTTATTACTCCAATCCGACTCTGTTTCATAAATCTCTCAAGTCTTTTTTCTTTTGCTGTGGCTAGACTGGGAGTGCTCTTGAGTAGTTTTCTTGAAGGGTCACTATAGAAGTCCATGGAATTACTGAGTGAAGAACTTCAATAGCCTATGACAGTCAAGACACGAGGAACAATTAACATTGGGTGTTGTAAGAATCACTTGCTCTGTTTGACTAAAAGGCACCAGAGTACTTTTCACACTTCAAAGACGTAGATACATGCATTTGCATTACCCCTTTAGTGGTACAGTCTTGTACAGTGTATTTATAGGTACTAGATGCAAATGGCATCTTCTGTTATGGAGAGTACATGATGATGGGTAGGTATTAAAAAGCAGTGGGTCCTTTGATCAATTAAAATACCAACATCTTTGATGTTTTAGGACCTGTGTTCTTGTGAATTCCTGCAGTACCGTGTATGAGCCATATATAATAACTGAATTCGTGCATGTTGAATTGGTTTGCGAAAAAGTATCAGAGAATATATGAGTTATATTGTGATTATTACCGGTACTTGATTGTGAAAAATCACATGATTCCACAAGCTGAATCACATGAATCTTATGCGATGTGTAGAAACAAGTCTTCCTATGGCAATGCCATGTTACTTGTACATATAGATTTCTCACTTATGTAGACCATTGATACATGAACGTCCTACCTGTATTTGTTAATTCTGTATTTTGTTAAGCGAGTATTGGAGATTGGCTTCTCACCAGTTTCGTTCAGTTGTAAAAGTGATTTAAGCAAATAATTCGGTTAGCTTCAATCCCTACAATTTAATCATTGCATCATATGCTGAATAAAAAGTTCTGATAGTTTTACCTCTTGTTGTGTTTAATATGTATGAAACAATTCCACAGTAAACCTCCAAAGTTGAACTTGTTTGAAACAAGTCTGCAACAACCTTCAAAAACTAATTATCTACCATGGAGAATGGTCACCAATTGCAATTATGTTTGCCATGTAATTCTGACAGCTTCACCTCTCAAGCAGTTGCTGTGTATAAACGTTATGCAAGTTCTTCACTCTTAATTGCTCTGTATCATCGATGTTAAACAAATTCGTTGCAGCATTAATAGTAATAACAATAACAAATTTAAACTTGTTTGATAAAATTCCAGTCTACCTTTAAATTTCAACTGATATGTATAATTATGTGCCAAGATTCGGCTGTATTGCATTGGTTCTGGTTTATTTGAACTGATTTTATAACTAATATTAATAATAATGTGGTTGCAAGTTAAGTTTTGAGCTGTGCCATAAAATAATCCTGTAGGCCAATCAGCTTACACGATCTCCCATCAAAACTAGTTCCGTCTACCATGGCTGATTCTTGAACATATTCTTATTAATAGCAAGCTAATACCTCAAGTTAAGTTATTTTTTATATATGACCAAGTTGTAGCTATTTTATATTTCGGTCTTTTCATTAATTATTTACTCGTTTTTTACTGAAGCTTATATTATCGCAGAGGAGATAAGAGCTGGACTGCAATGACGAAGTAGTTTTATAGTCTATAAATAATATCTATTGGAGAATCGCATTTGACGTGCTAACGTAATTTGCCAAACGTGGAACTTATGCTGATCGTTATTTGTTTTCCAGTTGATGTGGTAAAATGAGTCTTAGAATAATAAGTTGTGGACAGACTAGACAGTGATGGTCTAACAACCCTGATTGTGTATTTAGTGCATAATGTTAAAAACCATATTGAGTTCTAGGAAGCAGAACAGTTGAGGTGTCAGATTACCTAAGAGATTTGTCAGTGCAAATAGATTTATCTGAGGTCTTTTTTCGGCAGATTATTAATCATTCTTTTTCAATTTATAACCTGTCGCTTAGGAAGAAATGCAGTAAATATGAGAAGAATTGCAGAGTGCAGTTGGGACCTAGTAACTCAGAGTTTGTTGGAGGACATAGCTTGTGATAAAGAGTGTTGGCAAGACCAAGTGTAAAAAGGGATAATACCAAGTCAGTTTTAGCACTACAGTGTATGGCACGTTAATTCTTGGGATATAACGTACAAGTTCTGTTTACGGTTGAAAGTTTAAAAACTATGAACAGAAATTTTAAAAGGTAGTTGAAGTAAAGCTAAGGTATTTTAGTAATTTGTGATCCATGTACGGGATGTTGTTTGGTTGAATTCATCCAAATGTTTATTGTTTAAATCAAGCTGCTGGATGTTTAGTGTGGAGTGCGTCACTGAGTTTGTTGCTGAATTTGGAATATATTCAGTTTATATTTAGTATATTATGGTGTTTCAATTGGATTTTTCTGTTTTAGACATTTCATCCTGACATTTTCTGCTAGTAATCAATTGTGCCCTTGACTTCTATCTGTTAAAAAACGACTTGTTGATGGAATTTATTAAGTTAATCAATTGACTGTTGTATTTTATTTTATCTTTGCAATTAGTGCAGTTGCAAATGAAGCAAACAAATCATAGGCATTCTGGACAGTATAGTCTTCAAACTGGACTTATGAAGCACTTTAATGGATCTTTGGTCAGCACTTTAGAACTTTGTGAACTCCTCACGGAAGGTGAGGGTTCACAATGCTGCCACAGCAGAATTAGTTTCAAGATATCAGCAGACCAACCCACATGTATTGCTAATACGTTGTTGATGGGAAGGCCACGCATATGCCAAGACTGAGAAACTGAAGTTGCTAAGAACACACCTATGGCTGTCTCCAGGCGTAAGGTGTAAGGGATAGCTCTTCTTTTCATGTGGATTGTTTAGAGCACCTGGTTTGTAATGGGGAGCATATGGGTTCAAGAATTGCAGAGGCTGTGGTGTGTCGGGACTTTAGTCAAGTTACTCACTAGCCATATTCGTGAGCATTTGGATGAGTATGGATTGTTCGGTCAGTTTCATTTGCAAGAGGTGACAGGTGCTGACAGTATAGAGAGACTATTTGTTTAGGCTATTGTTTCATATTTTTAATAATTATCTCAATTTAGACAGCCATATTTATGTATATAGGTAATCTATCGTTTTAGAATTCTCATCTATAAAATTGTCATTATTCTTCATCAGTCAAGCTTCTACTTTGGCATGAATCCTTTTCATCTCGCTCTGCTTCTATTTAGGCAAGAAATTGCTTCATCAATCCAACTTTTATTTAAGCAATAATTATTTTCATTCATCTAACTTCCATTGAAATAACAATTATTACTCAAAAATCTGACTTCTGTTTAAGCACAAATCAATTATTTTTCCCATCAATCCAACTTCTGTTTAAGCAAACAGTATTTTTCATTAACCCAAATTCTATTTAATAGTTTTCTTCAATACAGCTGCAAAAATATTTCTGCCAATGCTAAAAACACATGCAATGGCGAATATTTCAGAACGCTAATACTTTAGATTACCACGTATATATATACCGGTATATCAATGAGATCATGTGTATTATAGCACCCTTTAAGTAATCACAACGGTACAGCGCCTATGGTGACATGAGATTTCACTTTCATGTTAATATTAAATTGATGTCTTTTCTTTTGTATTATCTTCTGAGATCATTGCATTCTCTGTCTTTGTTTTTAAAACATAAAGTTTGTTGTTTTTTGGCAGTGTATTACTACCGGTAATATTAATTGAAAAAAATTAAGCACATCCACAATTGTGGTTGCAGTTGATAGTGTCCTTGTATATGAGTACCAATTACTTTACTGGTACAGGAAGATATGCTTTTCTGGTTTTATTAAGACAAGAAGCTGAGTTTTAGCAAATTATTCACATTCCCTGACATTTATTTTCTGCATCACTTCTTTTGCAGCATAGTGACTGGTTAGTGTTGCAAAGATCCAGAGCTCTTTGAAATTTCAGTGTTACAAATATCTGGTGCATAAATGCCATATAATTCTGTCTCTTTGCCCACTCTTGTATGTATAGAATATTCACAAATGGTGTATGTTGATTTTTTCATTTCTATTAGAATAGTTAGATAGACTTAGAAGGATAAGTTGTCCTTAGTGTCAGTTTAAAGTTGGGTCAAAAATAGGTGTTTACGAGTTTGAGTTTGCCTTTATGTTTTTTTTTATTTGTCCATTTTAGCATCATAGAAGTCATTGATTTAATCATGTCTGATTTCTGGTTGTGATTAATTCTTAAGAACTTGTTTGATTTTTTAAAATTATTTAAAATTCCTTTGTATAATGGTCTACAATGGTCTATTATGTTAACTTAAGTTTAAAAATAAATTGCATTGAAAGAGAGTATTTGAGGTTTTGCTTAGCAGAGCTTCAGAATTAAGTTTTCCAGTTGTTTTGATAAATTTAGGTTTAAAAATTCATGTTATATAAATCAGCTGTTGCTACTATTGAATAGCAACTGAAAATAAGGTAACTGTCTGGTACTGCTAATTTGGCTGAAGTGGATAACGGTTTGTCCACCACAACTTGGTTAATAGCTGTACATAGTCATTTTGTTAACAGATTCTAGGTTTATTGCAAGAACCTTGTGGTTGTAGCCTATTTGTTTGTCAGGTTTCTGCAAGCTTAACTAGGGTCAATGTTACATTGGTTGTCTTAATTTATCCTCTTTGAGTCATAATGGTGTGTGATGTTTGTCAAACAATCAAATCGATCGAACAATCAATTTAGAAGTATGCAAAATAACATTGCGTCAAACTAAACAAGAAATCTCTTGGTCACAAAAGGGAACCCAGAAGTTAGGTGGCCCTAACCTAAGTATGGTACATTTTGTGATGCTAGATGGCTGACAGGTTAACTACAATGAGCATAGGTATCTTGAAACGTCTACAGATATTAATATTCCATTATTACACATAAGATGGATATGGAAAACTTAAGGAAAAAGCACAACACGGAGAAGAGTGGCATCTTTGGGCATCTGGACCTGCCGGGAGGCAGCAGACCTAAAGAAGAAAAGACACATCAAATCTTAACTAAGAAGCCGAATGTTCCTATTCTAAACATCACGATACTACATAATATGCACTTCTAAACATTATATAATGTAAAGCATCAAGACTTAACTAAGAAAAATCAAATATAAACTAAGTAAGAATTAAGAAACCTTAATAATTGGCATTGTCTTTGCAAGCTGACTTCCTGCAACAGAGAGATCAACATAGGCTGCTGACCAAGTAGGTCAAGATCAACATAGGCTGCTGACCAAGTAGGTCAAGATCAACATAGGTTGCTGACCTAGTAGGTCGCCTGATGACAAATTTTATTATTTTCAGCCGTCCAACTTCTGCTTTCACATAAATAATTAGTGTTTTACTGTTTTTAGGCATAGCGACATGTCGCGAAGAGGAGGTATGGTTAAAAAGTTAATATCTTGTACAAATACGGGATTATTCTGAACATTAATAGACCATTTTATTCAATTTTAAGAGCTCTTTCCAATGGTATATTGAATGGGAGTCAATTACTTTGCACTAAGATTTCATGAGAAAACCTGCAATTTTCTCAAAAAATGCAACTTCGTAACTTTGGCCCTCTTGTGGGGGCTGAGACATTAATTTTTTTTAATTTACACATTTTTTGACCCCACGTCATTGGGCAACTATTGGTTGTTATTACTTTTCGGAATTCTGACTCTGCGGGCGTCACAGAATCTGGCTAGGATGCATTAATTACCCGAATACAACATTCCTTAGTCAGGAAACGGCTGAAAACTGAAGACAATGCCACATTTCGGTAATCCTCCAGTTTAGGTGCTTTTATTATTTTGCACTGTTATACGGGTTAGTTATCAGCAATAGTTTGAAGGAAGACATTGAAAATGTTTTACCCTTTGAACTATAAAAGAAAGCTGAAATAGAAGCTGGATTAATGAAAAACGCATGATTAATAGAAGCTGGATTAATGTTTTAACTGATCTGAAACAGAAGTTGGATGAATGATAAAACTGTTAGGAAATGGAAGCTGGATGAAGGTTTTCTATATTTTAAATAGAAGCTGGATGAATGATAAAAAGCTTTAAAAATGGAAGTTGGATGATGGAGATATTAGGTGAAATCGAAGCTGGATGAACGAAGAAGACGCTTAAGAAATAGAAGCAGAATAGAGGTGTTTTTATACCTGACACAGAAGCTGGATTGACGAAAATAACACATTAACACTGGAAGCATGATGAAGGTGTGTTATTGCTTAAATAGAACCTGGATTGACGAAAATAACGCGGGAGAAATAGAGGCTGGATAAATGAAAAACATATTCTGGTACATGTTTTTTATACGACCACCAAGACACCAAGAACTAACGTTGCAGCGTTGTTATCTTTCATAAATCCAACTTCTAGTTTGCCGAGAATCCTTTTAATCGATCCAGCTTCTGTTTACAGGCAAGAGTTTGTTCGATAAATCCCGTTTCTATTTCGTCAGCAAGTATTTTCATCAGTTTTTCATTGAAAATTATTTTTCATCAATCCAGCTTCAATTTCAGCAGAATATGACTGCACCAACCCTAAAACTAACCCTAACCGACCCTCACGACGCGTAACCTGAGCCCTAACCGACCCTCACGCGCTAAATCCCGCTTCTATTTCGTGAGGAAATATTTTTCATCGAATTTATAAATTTTTGGTGGTCGTATAAAAAACAAGTACCCATATTCTCGCGCCAAAACAGCGACCAAAGACTAGTGTTGAAGAAAGCAATGCAAAATAATAAAAGCACCTAAACTGTAGGATTACCCACATTTCCTCTAAACAAATGCTGGGCATTGCTGGAAGCGCTACCATGCAAGAACCAAAAATACTAATATTATTGGGTCAGAAGCAGAGGTAAAACAGGAAAGCATGCTTACCACAGAAACTGGTCCCCGATGCCTGGCGAAAGGCTCATTGTCGAAATAAAAGGTGACAGCCATAGGCGCAATCACGTCCTAAAAGTTGGGGGAACCATAATGAATCACGTCCTAAAAGTTGGGGGGACCATAATAATAAAGTTAGGGGACCACTCAAAAGTTGGGAGGGACGCGTCCCGTGGGTCCCATAGGGTGGTTGCGCCTATGGTGACAGCGACCCGTTCTGTCGTCTTACCGTTGTTCCATTATCTTTCGTACCCGAGAAAACTCTGAGCAGACGAACGCCGACCTGACCTGCATGGCGGAAAATATGGCGACGGAAAATGGCGTCTCGTTTAACCAAAATTGTAATGCGAGACGATGAGTAATTCGATAAGAAACGACACTTTCCAAAAATCGTCCATCTTAACCAACAATTTTACAAATATATGGTAACCATGGAGATAGCGATGACGTCATCGGCCTAAATGAAACAATTATTGCACTATAAATGACGTCATTTTGAAATAAACTCGTAAATTTTTACCAACGACCAATGATATTTATAAGTAAATAAATAAGTACACGTTCATTCATTCGTGCAGTCATTTCAAGAATTTATATAGCGCCCTTTCAGAATAATAATATTCTCTTTATTAACAATCCGGTTGACACGCCGCAACCGGTTACAATGTACACTTATGCAATTTAAACAATTCACTAGAACGAAGATCACAGAATACACAAATCTTAACTATACCAACTGAACAGACAGCTTTGTAATTACACGGCGCTAATAGCAGCCTACAAAGCAAATCCGCCATTCAGAGGCACTCCCAGTTCAACCACCGTGATATAAAAAGTTTTATGGAGCCTGTACAGCACTGTAGATTTAAAAAATTCACTGACTGCTACTAATTAGTAGAAATATTATAAAGACTTAGTCTTCGTTTCGTTCTGGGTAAACAAAAAAAATACACAGGCTTAGGCTTAATAGCCTAAATGATCGACTGGCTCGGATCGTTGATTTGGTCAGAATATCGTGCAATCGCAGGCCTACATGTATATGAGTCTTCAGAGACGTGGCACGGGTGTTGTTTGATGGGTCAATGTTAGGCCTACCCTATTCATTGGACTGCAAGCAGAGTCAAGAGCTCGAGGTCGTGCGCGGTCCCTCGATCAAGCACAAGAGGGCCTTCAAATTAATGGCGTTACAGAACTTACAGCTATTCAAACGTCGGGCTGAGGTGATGAATGATCTCGACCGTTCACGAACTCATGGAATGCATGGTCGTTGGTCGTGACTATACGGCCAATAGAGACCTACATTCGCATTACCCATGGGCGAAGACCTGGGCGGAGACTTGGGGGGGGGGGGACGGAAAGACGCAAGATTTTTTGACGGACGAACGGCTCTGAGTGTCGCCGAAAAATTTCCATCTTTTACCGGGCGAAATTTCTGACGACCCTTTTTTTTAGTCATCCGGCAAAATCTCGACGAAATTTTCTAGTTTCGCCGCCAAAAAAGTTGATGACCTTTTTTAGTCTTGACGCTTAACGATTGGGGGACATATGCATGGGCCGTCCCCATCACCTCCATTGGGGGACCGTCCCCCTGTCCCACCTAGGTCTCCGCCCATGGGCCATGGCATTACACTATCCCCATTGCAACAAGCGGACCTATAGGCCTAGTCCTACAATGAATCCCGCTCGGTGTCTTAACGTTATCTCGAGATTTCTTCAGCGCCCACAAAAGTTCAGTTGCGGGAACCACGGTCATATAGGCCTATTATGTGCTTAGCAAAAAAATCAATGGGCAGAGTATCAAGACGGTTATACGGTGGGTGGCGTTTAGTTTGGATCGGCGTAAGAGACAACTTATAACGAGGCAATGGATTGGAGGAGTGATTTCCACATGCTATGATGCTAAGGTGGTGCGTCGTTAGACAAACCTAGGCCTACTTCAAAGACCACAGACAGTAGCTTAACAGCCTCAGGCTAACATGGCCGCACTCTGTATAGGCCTTTATTAGGCTAAAATTTTATACCATACAACCATAGTAATTCGGATGTGAAAATTGACGAAATTGATTGATTCTACAAGCTTAGGTCTGGCCTTTGCTTCCAAGCCACCCGCCAATCAATGGATGATTGGTCTCTAACAGTGCGGTAGGCCTATATCCATCACAGTGACTGAAAGTAAGAAGCACTAATTTATAACATCAAGCCGCGTGTGTGTACTAACGCAATCTTATTAGTGAGATATAATATAATAATAATGGCGTAGGCCTAATATAATATCATACTATATAATAGCATAATATAGGCCTAATAGGCCTATAGTATACACAGAATCTGGCAGAGCGCAGCGATCCTAATCCGATCGAATGGTGTCAATGACATCATAATTATTATCAAAAAGGCCAGGGCCATGACATTGTATAAACCTACAGTTCAATGCTCTTTCGGAAACATTAAAACTTTTATTGCACTCATCATGACAATGATGACAGATTCTACCTTGAACGCGATTATGGTCATCAGTCTTGCAGCCTAATTTTAAGTGCGGCGAAGCAGTACGGTATATATATATATATATATATATATATATATATATATATATATATATATATATATATATACAGTGTGAGAATTGTGGAAAAATAACTGGGGGGGTTGGACCATTATCCACTTGGAATTGGGGTGTAAAAAACATACTTTAACATGGGGCTCTAAGAAAGACTGGGGGGGTCGAAACCCCCCAACCCCCCCGGCAATTCTCACCCTGTATATATATATATATATATGCTATAATTATTTTCTCACTTCCCGTGCGGGTTAGGCTAATGGTGTAGGTTACGTGACACCCATTCTAAAGAGGAACGGTGCACATGGTGAATGCACACCCAATCAATTTATGCATGGTCGAGGTCATACGATCGCTGTTACAATAGGCCTAATAAATATAATATTTTAATTTTGTCAACTGCTGTTGATCGCGCATCGTTGTCAAGTTCCTGCATGTGGAAATATTATTTTCACGGTCATTCGTTCATTCTGGAAATTTACATAGCGCATTTTCAAGAGACATAGGTCTACTGAGCTACTCAACCTAGTCACAGCTGAAGAAGTTTTTTTAAATTACTTGATTATAATAGCAGGCGAGTTTAATCGAGGCGGCAGGCGTAGGTTCAGTGGAAGGCCATTCGGGATGGATGGCTGCACATGCACTGCACAGTCGAAAAGTCTCAAAACTGTAGGCCTATATCCCATAATAGAAGTGTGAGTTCGCGGGACCAGAAGTTCCCCCTTGCAGAAGAGCGAAGAGTTCTACATACAGGGGCGAATCCAGGGGGCAATCCGGCCATGGCCCCCATTTAGAAAATTCTTTATTTTTCACCAGCCATTTTGGCGTGGAAAGTGGACGTGCCCCCTCCTCATCAGTTCGGCAGACCTTTACAAAAGTAGTCTATGATAACTGAAGAAAAAAGGTCGTAAACTTTTTTGGCGGATAAAATGGTATATGTTCCGTGATAATCGGACAAATGACTAAAAAGTCATCAGATTTTCCGGCGACTAAAGATGAAATTTAGCCTTGCCCAAGACCGAAAATTTTGCCCACCCCCTTCGAAACGTTCTGGCTCCGCCACTGTCTACGTATACCCCGCAGCCGATCGAGTCCATTGATCGAATCGATCGTAACTCGGTCAAGTCGAGTCGATCGAAAAAGTCGTCGACTCGATCGACTTGCAAGTTCCGTCAAATCGAGTCGATCGTTGTTTCGTCGACTCGACTTTTAAATATTTTACTTAGTATTTCCTGAAGTCTCAAAGTGACCTAATCGGATCGTGATAATCATGATATTGTAATGACGTAATTCAGTATTTGCACACAAGTGCAACTAAAGAACCTTTTGACAGCTGGTGATTTCATGTTAGTGGAACTGTGAATGTTTTCGATTTGAATTGAACGACTATAGGATACATAGGGTCTATGTAGCCTACTATTACAGATGTTCATTTTGGGGGATATAAAGCTGGGCTTTTTGTCACGTCACTTCGCTTATGATACAATTCTGCTATTAAATAATTTAACCGAGATAACGAAATTCAGCCTATTGTGACGTCACTTTGATCAGGATACAGATCGACTGTCATATGATTACATGTTGAGATGACAAAGCTAGGCCAATTGTAACGTCACTGTGATTGTGATAATTATAATTCCGCTATTACACAAGTTCACTTCGAGAATTAAAAAAGCTAGACCTATTGTGGCGTCACTTCGATTATGGTGCAAATCTAGTTTTATGGAAGCATGTTTAGAGAATATTAACAAGGCCTATTGTGACGTCACTTCGATTACACTGGACAACAAATTTTTACAAAAGTCATGTTACTGAAATGAAATTAGTCAGTTCTTTTCAAATTTTATGTGCTGAACACGAATATGACAGTGAAATTGCTTAATTGGCTCTAGTTTTTTTGTAATCTCAAATGAAGTATTTTTATATCGCACAATGCTTTCCAATAGTGATACACTTACGGTTAATATTTGTAAAAACCAGGTCATAAACTAGTTCTTAAATTTTTTTGCCTGTCTCTTGTACGGCTGTTCGGGAGCATCTCTGCGGAGTGTCCAGCAGTAGTCAGCCAACATTGTAGTGGACCATTTTCCCTGGTACCTTTGCTCCATTGTTGCGATATCTTGATGAAAGCGTTCGCCATGTTCGTCACTAACCATACCACAGTTGTCAGGGAAGAAATCCAGATGGGAGTCAAGGAAATGCATCTTCAGCAACATATTGCAGCGAAATTTCTGGACATTCTGGTACTGCTTGAGCATGTCTTCTACTAGTTCATTGTAGTTTTCTGCCCTAACATTCCCTAGAAAGTCTGTAGATACTATAGACGAAAAGCATTTCATGCTTGTTTCGCATCACCCTCCAGCAAGTTGTTGAAGCGGTCATCTTTGAAAAGTTCTCTAATCTGAGGACCCACGAAAACTCCCTCTTTAATCTTTGCTTCGCTGAGTCGAGGAAATTTTTCATGCAGGTATCGGAAAGCTGGTGAAGTGTGGTCCATGGCTTTCACGAAGTTCTTCACCAAACCTAGTTTGATGTGAAGGGGTGGTAGTAGGATTTTGTGAGCCTCGACCAGAGCTGGGTACTGGATATTCTTCTGTCCAACTGCCATGTTTTGTCTGGGAGTCCATTCCTTCCGCACGTAGTGCAACTCTCTTGCCCGACTATCCCACTCACACAAGAAACACATATATTTTGTATATCCTTGCTGCAGTCCCATTAAAATGGCAACTACCTTCAAATCACTGCACAGGTGCCATTTGTACCTGTTATAGTCAATGTAATGCAGTAGCTGTTTTAGGTTATCGTAGGTCTCTTCCATGTGGACAGCATGCGCTAATGGAATAGATGGAAGACGGTTTCCATTATGCAAAAGCACAGCCTTAAGACTCAGTGTCGAAGGGTCTACAAAGAGTCTCCATTCTTGTGGGTCATGAGTGATCTGTAAGGCATTCATGAGGTCGTCAATATTGGAACAGAATACCAGATTACCTTCCTTCATGAAGAAAGGTTTCAACTGCTGATGGCACTTTCTATATGAAGTGATTGTGACATCTTCTTCTAGAAGATTCTATTGTTGGAGTCTTGATCCTAGCAACTCTGCCTTGTTTTTTGGATAAGTCCAAATCACGAACAAGGTCATTTAGTGCTTCCTGTGTTATTCTGTGTGGGGTTGATGATGCACCACAGCGAAAATCGGGATCACTGCACGCTGACGGACCAGGAGAAGAACAAGTCGGCTCACCCTTGTCCTCATCAGATGAATCAACGAAAATATATTCTGCTGGAGGTTCTGGAATAGGAAGTCCATCACCATGTGGAACTGGTCTCAATGCAGACGGAATGTTTGGGTAGACTATTGTCGACTTCTTTTGCTTCGTTATTCCACCGGAAAGAGGAGGAACCAAGCAGAATTAACAGTCATCTAAGTGGTTGCTTTGCTCTCTCCACACCATGGGATCTGCAAACGGCATTATTTAGGATAATATTGTTGCATTTCTACTGCATAAATTTACATGGTGAAACATAAGAAATGAACTAGGCCTATATGAAATATTTTCAAAACGAGAGCCAATAAAAACTTTTTATGGTTATATTCGTGTTCAGCACACCAAGATGCTACACATTAGGGCCTTTTCCAGTCAGTAACGATTTCTATGTTGACCAGTGTTATCATACATATCTACTATTATAGATTCTCATTTTGAAAATATAGGCTATAATAAAAGGGGCTCTTGTGACGTCACTTTGATCATGATACAATTCAACTGTTAAATAAATTCACTGAAAAAAACGGAATTAGGCCTACTGTGTCGTCATTTCGATTATGGCAGATTTACTATCATATTATTTCATTTTGAGAATTAAAAAACTATGCCTATCTTAACGTCACGTAACTCTGATTATGATACAAATCTATTATCATAGACGTTCGTATTGGGAATTTAAAACTAGGCCCATTGTGACGTCACTTCGATCACGAAACAGACCTACTATTAAAGAAGTTCTTTTTGAAAATAAAACTAGGCCTATTGTGACTGACTTCGATTATGATACAGATAGGCTAGGCTACTATTATGTAGAAGTTCGCTGAGAATACAAAACTGGGCCCATTGCGACGTCACTTCGATTATGATCGATACAGATCTACTATTAGATGAGTACATTTTGAGAGTATAAACAAGGCAAAGAAGACCTACTGTGACGTCACTTCGATTATTGTAAAAATCTGCTGTCATAGAAGTTCATCTTGAGAATCTAAAACGAGGTATATTGTGACGTCACTACCATCATGATGCAAATCTGCTATTATAATTCATAAGTTCACTGACAATACTAAATCAGGCCTATTGTGACGTCACACTAATTATGAATTTATGATACAGATCTACCTATTATCATATATTTTCATTTTGAGAACATAGGCCTATAGGCTAAACTATGATAAAAATAATGAAAATGATAATGATAATAATAATAATGATAATAATAATCATAACAAAAATAATAATGATGATAATCTTTCCTTTAATTATAGCCTAAGCGCCTGCAAGACGCAATGCGCTTTACGTTTACAAGTTATGCAGTAATCGTAATTAAACTTGACTACTAGCAGAACAGAAGGCAATTGCAATTACACTGGCGGCATAGGCAGATCAATTAATGTCTGATGATCCTGAGCCGCATCAGTTGAATGGTGCAGAGCGGGTCAGTATACTGTATATTATAACTATAGATATATATATACTGTATGTCATTTGACGAAACCTCCGAGCTGGGCCTGGTAGAAACATGAAATAAAGGTCTAATGCTAGGTGTCAATTTGGTCTTATATTTTCTATTCATATGTCGCAGTAGAATTGCTATTACAAATCATAAAATTTCCGTTTTTAATGCATTGTGATTCGCGACAAACTGAATGGCCATAAACTCATAATTATTTTTAATGCCATTTGCTCCATATTTCTAACAAAAATATAGAAATTCTGGCTTATTATTTTCCTTTTATTTTCTCGTGCAGCCTCAATACTAAAATTCATATGACTTTTAGGCCTACATGTTGCATAAATGTTTTAACCTATCGCCTCTGCAACTGGCCTAGAAGACTCCAAAAAATAATTCAATCGTCAAATAGACAACTAGGGCATACGAGCAAAACATTGTGACATCTGCCATTATTGAATATTAATAGATGTCACGTGACGCGTGTTTGCGTTTAACATTTTAGCCCACGAGCCACGCCCATGACCTACCGTAGGCTTTTGAAATATGGTACGGCTTATATGATTCTTCGGCCCATCTCCGAAGTTCAAGGTCGTATGCGTCAGACCATTAATAATATCGACGTCATCTGTCAGCGGGAGACCCACAAATCTCGCATGCGCCAGAAGTTCTTCGATTGGCGTGCTGTTATAACTAGGCCTTGGCAACTATAGAAATGCTATTGCTAGGTCGACAACACAGTGAGCTAGGCTAACTGTATTAGAATGAATGCATGCCAGACTGTCAAAGGCGTCTATTGCCAGTCATCTAAACAATGACGCTGCAGCTTTTCAAGGTCATATTTGGATATTATCATTGCCAGGCGTGACTTTTTGGCTAATATTCCTAACTGATTCGCTAAAGCCGCTATAGAAATGTTGCCAGAACAATTAAAAAAATTGTCCAAAATGCCTGCAGAATAAAACGCTCGACCACGCAAGCCAATTTTTTTAAAGCCAGTATATATCCATAGGTCTAGTTTGATAATAATAATTTATTATAGGGTCTGTATTCTAAGATTCTAAGCTATTGCATTTTATCAAATTATATAGCGCGCTTCTCACAGCATAATAATAAGTCACTCAGAAGGGCTCCCAGTCAGTGGCTAGCTAGGGGAGCTAGAGGGGCTAAGCCCCCTAAAAAGGCCATCCATTTTTTTACCATGTAAAACTAAAATATTTAGACGATTAACCCCCTCTAGCCCCTAAAATTAAACCAAAGGTACGTACGAGGTCTGTCAGACCGACCGTTTCCCAAGATTTGTGACCGAACGACTAAGAAAAAAGGTCATCAGAAATTTTGGCGACCGAAAACGGAAAATTTTTCCGAAAATCCGGCCCCCCCCAAACGAAAATCCTGGCGCCGCCACTGCTCCCAGTTCGACGGAACCCAAGAGAAAATAGATCCTCTGAGCGTATGGAATCATATTTGTAGGCCTACGCTCGAGATTTCTGCAGCGCCCTGATCGATCAAGAGCAAAGTCGCGGGAACCAGCTAATTATTTATATATGCACTTCTTAATGAAAACAAATTCGATAGACAAAGGGTCATGATTCAATCATCTAATTTGACGTGAACTGTTATATTGATGAGGCGATTATAGATGCAGTTTTGAAACCGAGAATAGGGCGGATCCTGCAAAGGTCACGGCCGGACGTGCGTGAAACAGAAGCGGGAAAGATGATGTAGCCTACGTGGGTGATGCTATTGCTATCGTTAAAGCGCAAATATAGATTGTGAACAGGAGAGTTTGCAGTGAACGTGCGAATGCAGAGCCAATAAGAAAGGTTGAAGGGAATAGAGGTAGGCCTATATGAAATTTTACTGAGTTGATATCAGACGTCGTCGTCGTCATCATCATCATCATCATCATCATCGTCATCATAATCAACATTGTCGTCGTCGTCGTAGATCAGGGGTTCTCAACCGGTGTGTCGCGACACACTGGTGTGTCGCGACTTGACCGGCGGTGTGTCGCGTAAAAGTGGTGTGTCGCTGGTGTGTCGCGAAGAATTGGTGTGTCGCGATTTAATAATAATGACAATAAATTATCTTCGTTTCTTTTTCCAAACTGACACAACGCAGTAGGCCAATGATTACATGAAGTAATCATTAATAACATCAGTCTATTAAATTCTCACAGCACACGTCCGTTGTTCATACATTATACACTGACTTCCTTTGCCTACAGGAAATTTAGACGTTTAGCGGGTGACTGCAATGAGAATTTGTTGCGCTCTATTTATCTATCTATTTTACCCATCGATATTTATATTTAGACCTGGATTGCGCTTATGAACTCGAAAGTGAGGTCGACGACCTGCCATCTTGGAACTACAAATGTGTTGATATCGATAAACTTATCAAAATGCCTTATTGCGCGACAATAAATTGTTGTAAGCAACAAATTAAAGGAGCAACGCAGTCGTTTATCGGTGAGTAACATGTTCACTGATTATTTTATTGTCTAGTGAACGTGATCGTTATTAAAATGTTAATAAATACGACTTGCGTACAAGGACGCTTGCCTTCCCTTGGGCCAACTACTCATAGCGGGACCTGTATTTTGCATGTTAACTAACACAAAACTAAGCCCGCTCTGTTCCTAACAATCCACCTGCGTTATTTGTAACGTGTTGCGTTTAGGGCAAATAGATTTATTGGTAATCCTGAAGACTGCGTGCCTGTATACAAAATAATATGGTTACATCGACTTGGATAAAATAGAGCGCTGCGACCTATCAGACGAATCCCATGATGCAATGCACTCAGTAAGTCATTAACGCGAGATCTATGTAAAACGGTCAGTGTACGGTCAGTTTAAAAAGTTATAAATGAGGGATAATAATATTATCCTTCATATGCAGTAAATCGAGCAAATAGAAAGTTCGAAGCTGAAGAAACCTGCGCTTTGTAAACTTATTAGGTAGGCGCTTTGAAGTTAGATCAAAGACAGGTCTTTGGTTAGATGTTGATTTGCGTTTCACACTTTGGCTTCGTTAATTTCGAACAGATCCGAATGGAAGCTCATGACATAAAAGGCGGTTGGGTCTTTTCTCCCATCGCAGACCCAATAAATGGCATGTGAAATATCCATGCATGTATGGTGTTGTTTGAGTGTGCTTGTCACAGACTGGGAAGAGAATTTTGGTGCATTGATTTTACACACGTTGTCCGGGCTAAATAGGTAAAGGCAATTATCGAATTATGCGGGCGTCCTGGAGTGGCATAATCAAAAGTTAGAAAACCTTATCCCAAACTGTTGCATCGTCGTCACCTTTACAGAACTTTGTAGTTTTCTCGTCATACACATCTTACTTACAATTCCTCAACTTAATAACTTACATCGATGTCTAATAAATATTTGTAATAATGCCTGTTTATGAATTGACATTTTTGAATATGTTAATTGTGTTAACAGATTTCCATATTCACAGCCAGAACTACTGAAACAATGGGTGCATAATATCGACACAGAAAGATTTGCAAAGAAATCAGTCGTTTCATCTGCCAAGCTGCTTCGATTGAACTGGACCAACAAGTCAGACTTCATCCTGGATCTGTGCCAACCGGGGTTCCGGTAGCGCATTGGTTAACACCGGCATGGAGAGGGAGAGGTAACAAGTCTGAACTCACATTGGGCGGACATGCTTTGTAGGCTGCTATTGGCGTCGTGTATTGCAGGTTGTCTGTTCTGTTAGTAGTTAAGTTTGATGTTAATAAAGATTACTGCATAACTTTTACATGTAAAGTGCAGTGCGATTGCAGGTATTACATTAAAGAAAAAAAGACATCTTTGCTTTACATCATCATCTTGTTAAGGTCTATTTCCATAGTGATTTTTTCTGCAACAGTTTCATACCCATCTGCCATCTAATGTTTTAATATTTATAGACTAGCTGGTGAATTGAAGATAATGAAATTAAGCAATTTATTATTTTTAAAGCTGTTCCACATTTGTGCTGCTATTATGGAATATGGAGAATCATCATCCTGTATTATTAATTCATGACCTTAAAAGTAGTTTGTGTAAGTCACACCAGCTGAGCTCCCTGATTCACTGTATTCACCTCGGATTGCAGTTTGTCATTCGGGATCAGTAAACAAAGATCTGTGAGCTATAATTTTTACTGTGCTCCTATTTGCTGTTTTAGGTTGTCAAGTCTTGTAAACCCCAAAGAAGCGACTTCAGCAAGTTGAGCACACCGTAGGCTGTCAACATCGTCTACAATTGCCGTCACAGAGAACCGCCCCGGTCAACATCGTCTACAATTGCCGTCACAGAGAACCGCCCCGGTCAACATCGTCTACAATTGCCGTCACTGAGAACCACCCCGGTCAATATCGTCTAGAATTGCCGTCACATTTAAAAAAATGTTAGTCCAGGACAATGGAAGGAAAATGGATACTGTTGTGGATTGTGCTTGAATTATATTGAGCAGATTACAGGAGGTTGAGGGTTTACGAAATGGCACTAAGTTAAAAAATTGCTCACATGATGTGCAAATCGGCTACAGTTCGCTTTTTACATATAATTGTTCATTTGTTTACAAATTAAGACAGGACCACTAGGAACATTTTTGGTGCAGTTTGAACTTCTTGCGGCTCCAATAATTATTCCTACAGTTGGGTTGCATTGCTTTAGATGTCTGAATGACCACATGTTTGATAGTAAACCCGACAACAATCATGTTTTTAATTTAATCAAGTGCATTAGCAGTTGCACCATCTGAATGCATTATCTGGTCAAGCAGAAAACTGTCCAATTAACTGGACCAATAATTAATTAGTGTGTTAAGCTTATGTATTGCTGAGCTTAATGTGTGCAAGTGTTTCTAGGCTAGCAGAACTTGTGAAATCATTGAATGCACAGACTTTCAGGTTCTGTTACTAATATGCCAATTAGTGCAAGTGTCCTTGAAATAGGAAACGAATATTGTAATGTTATGCTCGTTGCTTTTGGAATTACATTAGTTGATGTTGAGATTTGTCATTAATGTCAAGTCATGTAGCGTCAAGTAATGGTGATGATTTTAGGCTTTGGCCGGTGGCATGTTTTACCTTTTATGGTTGACATGCATCTTTATGTGTAGCTTGTTTGCAATAGGTGAATTTGTCTATTGTAATATTTAAAGTTTTTGATTAGCAATTTATTGTTTCAATTATGGAACACTTTTTTACATGCAAAGAGAGTGGTTCCAAACAATTGTAAGCAATGTTTTGCATGTTATTTATTTCCTGTAATAAATTCACGAGTTATTGGCTAAGCCGATTCAATGTGTGTGTTGCTACATGCCTGATATAGGAAGCAGTCACCTGGGTGATCCTGGCACTCCTCAACAGATTATATCCCCTACAAAGGAAAAGAACCGTGATTCGCAAGGTATGCGGGTTATTTCCCCCCCATAAGTCCATGGATCTACATCCTGTCACCTTACACTCTGGTGCATTCCTGGTGCAGCTGAGGAGTAGTGGTGAGGTTTTGACTTCCCCAGGGATAATCTGACTTGGAGCCCACTGTTTGATTTAGGTGCATAGTCATGTTGAGGTTTCTTGGTCTTTCTTCAAGGTGGTGTTATTGTTAACCCCCACCCCATAGCTACGACCTTGGGTATCCTTCCAGCACCTGCTTTTTGTGTTGGCCAGCTGTTTGTCATGGTTTCCGGTGAGCCTGTCCACCCTGTCAATCACTTCAGTCAGAGGTTTTTGCCACTGTCAGCCCACTAGGCAATTTTCTGCTTAGCTGTTCACCCCCAGTCCCTCACCCATCACTGTGAAATGCAGGTTATGACTTTGGGGTAGGAAGAACTATAGCCGATGCTTTGCTATATTTAAGAGTACCATGACGGTAACACTTGATGTCTAAGTTTTTAGAAGGGCTTCGATACAATGAGGCTCAATTGCTTGGCCTGGCCTTGCAGTCCATACAAATAGCCTCCATACCAAATTTCTACCATGGTGATGGTGATTTGTACCCCACTTCCATAATTAGGCCAACTGCAGCCATGCAGAATTTAGCCTTTTCCGTGGTGGGCCGTTGTCTGGAATGGGCCCCCACAGGAGCCACTTCTGTTTCCGGGGGCTCTTTCTGAGACATTTTTTACTGAGCCCAACACTATGCTAGAGCACGGGTTGCAGGTTCGAATCCGCCTCAAGTCGCCGCTTAGGGATCTTGGGAAATTCCTTCACTCGTAATTGCTCAGCACTTTGGCGTGAAACCACAGAATAGATAAAGCGTAGTGAAACTCCAATGCAGTGTCCGCGCTGTAGTCGAGACTCGGGATCGCCTCTGAGTAGTGAGCTTGAAGGAGCGTTATAGCAAGTACACATACAAGAAGCCTTATAAATTCTGGAGTGAATGAATGCATATTCGGAAAATTCTCAGCGTCCACAGAAAATGTGTCAAAGAGACCAGCTGAAATATCGGTGCTATAAGCTTCTTAAATGAAGTCCGCAATGGCCAGTGGTCGATGTTTTTGGAGCCTTGCAAAAAGCCTACTGGAAAACAACACATTATAATAATTTGTTCAAGTCGTAGTATGACAAATAAGCAACAACTAAGAGTTGGTCAGTTTGCAATGAATTTGGAAATGTTCTGTAACCGAAGGTTTTAATCGAGACATCAGGATATCAAGCGCACATCTGAACACTTGTAGCTTTAAGATGGCGGCATGATCTAAAAATAGATCTCGACTGTCTGTCCGCCGACCGCACATTTTTGTGCAGCGAGCATAGACTAAGCGCAATCCAGTTCTATTAATATCGATGATTTTACCGCGCGGTCTGGGGTAGTTATGACGTTTTGTGTTCAACGGATATGACAATGACATAGGGCTATGTAAACACGTTTGCGATTGCACCTGTTAGAAAACTTTTACCCGTTAACCTATAGGCTAAGTCAGCAATCGAAATGGAAAAATTTATCGTAAGAAAACGTAAATTCAGCCATCTTTTGCAGATGCTGATATTAAGAAGACAATGTGGATGTTGAACCCATTCCTCGGAGAAAACACCAATGGAGCCGAATTGAACAACAATGAACAGGAAACACTTGTTGAGCTGCAATATGATTCCAGATTGAAGGACATGACATTTCCTTCAATCTGGAATCATATTACATTGTATAAGCAATAATATAGGCCTAACTCAGTTCTGGGCAAAGACGTACAATTAAGGAAGAACATTACACATCACTTGCAGGCAAAGCTATCAAAGAGCTGGTTTCCTTTCATAGCTCCTACTTATCTGAGCAGGGTTTTTCTCAGATGATCAACATAAAGAACAAGAATCGGAACAAACTTGTCGGAGGTGCCCTCTCAGCCTGCTTACGAATTGTACTTTCAAAAACTGTGGAACCGCGTTTTAATATGATCCAAAGAAAAATTCATGAACAAAGATCCCATTAACTGTTAGGACTACAAGGTCTTAGTAATTAGGTGACTAAATTGACGTCGAGTTGTAGAAACAACTATAGATTGGGATCAGAAAAATAACTTAGAATTTTAGAATAATAAAAATTGGAAAGAAATTCAATATAATTATTTTGATTTATTAGAAATGTCAGCATGCAGTTTAACATTTTAGAGGGATAAATAAGTTTGAGAGCAAATTTGAAATAAATAGACATGTTCAAACTTTGACACTTTTTTTATATTTTTACGACATTTACATATGACGATTGAATGGTGTGTCGCCAAATTTGATACCAAGTTTAAGTGTGTCGCGGGACGAAAAAGGTTGAGAACCCCTGTCGTAGATCATCAACATTAATATTGTCGTCGTCGCCGTCGTCGTCGTAGACAGTCAGAGCTCGAAAAGTATTTAGTAAGTTTTAGAGGAATAAAGTCGGATCCATTCCACAGATACCTAGGAACCTATGCAGACAAGGGATATCTGGATTTAACCAGTGTGGTCTTAACACGGAGAACGAAAGGACAAAGTACATGGCATTGTTGTCCACTGCTCAGCTGTCCGTGTCTCCGTGAAGTTGATCCACAGGTCTCATCTTTCAAGAAGCCCATATTTTTTATGGGCATCCGCTGTGATGAAAAAGAATAACAACACCAATGGTGTAACGTGCAATTATAAAATAATAATATCCTATTTACATAGTACGAGGATTCTGTTTTTTGGTTGAGCGCGATATGCAATATTATATTTTGACGATTCGGTTGACCTACAGTCCTACACGGGTAACCTCTGAACTGTATCTTGCCCTAGTTGTGCACATTCGACTCTATGGTCTATTACAAGTTCAGTGGTCTAATGCCAGAAATAGGACAACCTCACGTCGTATACTCTGTTTTAGTATTTCGGAATAAGTCAAAAATTTATGATTCGATTAAGGTCAAGTATCGGATAGTTTGAGAGCAATTTTGAGTCTAATTACCATCTATATGTAAGTGAAAATTTTATTATTGTGAAATTTGATATTTTAATCGACTATGTCATGATAACCTGTGCGTACTGTACCTGGTGCAACAAAGCCATCTAGCTTTAGCCTACTAAAGAAGGATACGCTGCAGCTGATACGAATACATGTTTGCGAAAATAAAAGTTGATTTATGCGTACGTTTATGGCGAATTTTTCTCTGCTTCGATGAATGTTAATTTTTGTCGAGTATCTTTGACATTTATTGAGTGTAGTTAACGACCATGTCCATTGAGAGGTATTCAGTTTAGAGCTTCACGATTTGAATGTGGACCTCTGTTGTACCATACAACGTGCGTCCTAGATTAGTGGTAAGGTTGAAAAACGTCGATAAAAGACGCCTAGTGGGCGAGGGTTTGGCATTAGAAGAAGTGAAGTTGAGTCGGTAGTTGATTAAGTTGACGTGCAGTTAACACAGTTTGCGTTGTCAAGATGTTGCGAGCTGTTGGATCGTCAGGATGCCTTCGATCTTTGGCCGCGCGTGAAACGCAGAAGTTTCTCTTTGGCTTTTCTAAGCTGGGGAGAAAAGATGACAGCAGAGTTCTGGGTTCTTCACAGATGATGTTGTTTGGAAGCAGCACAACAGTGGGCCAACGAGGAGCAGATGAGATTCAAGTGAAGGCTTCACCGGATGAAGCGCTTGCACACGGTTTCAGTCACTTTGATGACCAGTTGTTTCAGCTCCTGTGCAACGATGAAGGTAAGGTACCAATGTCTCGCCTGGTGAAGGGCCTTCGTAACGCAGGGCTCTGGAAAAACGACCCACGTTTGATCGAGTCGATGAACAAAATCAACACGTATCGGCAGAAGTCGGACCCCGACGAACACGGTGAAGTCCAGCTTGACAAGGAGAAGTTCATCGACTGCATCAGGGACAACATTGTTCTCATCAGACGTGCGTTCACCGGCGACTTTGCCATTCCAGAATTTTCAAAGTTCTGTTCGTCCATCGACAGCCTCTACTGGTCATGCCGAACGAACTCGCAGGGAAAGGTTGCATCGTACATACCGCAGCTGGCCAAGTACAGTCCCGACTACTGGGGCGTCTCTCTCTGCACAGTGGACGGACAGAGACACAGCATCGGGGATGTCGAGATTCCGTTCACGCTCCAGTCGAGTGGAAAACCGATCAACTACGCCCTTGCGATCAATGAGCTCGGAGCAGAGACCGTCCACAAGTACGTTGGACACGAACCAAGCGGTGAGACGTTCAACTGTATCAAGCTGAGCCAGGACAACAAACCACACAATCCAATGATCAACCCTGGAGCGATCGTCACCGCGTCGCTCATCAAGCAGGGCCTTTCGCTGTCCGACCGTTTCGACTACATCATGAATCAATATCGTCGCATCATCGGTGGCGAGTTTCTCGGCTTCAACAACGCCATCTTCCTGTCGGAGAAAGCGTCGGCGAACCGGAACTTCGCCCTTGGCTACTACCTCAAGGAGAACCGCTGCTTTCCGGAGAAAAGCAGCCTGGAGGAAACGCTCGACCTCTACTTCCAGCTGTGCTCAATTGAAGTGACGGCCAGCTCCGGATCGATACTCGCCGCGACTCTCGCCAACGGGGGCTATTGTCCGATCACGGGTGAAGAGGTTCTGAACGCAACGTCTGTTCGCAACACGCTGTCCCTGATGCACTCGTGCGGAATGTACGACTACTCCGGGGGATTCGCGTTCAAGGTCGGTCTTCCGGCAAAGTCGTCCGTCTCCGGAGTGGTCCTCCTCGTCATTCCGAACGTGATGGGCATGTGTCTGTGGTCGCCTCCACTCGAAGTGATGGGCAACAGCGTCCGGGGCGTTCAGTTCTGCGAGCAGCTCGTCAACATATTCAACTTCCACCACTACGACAATCTCCGTCACACGTCGCAGAAGGTTGACCCGCGCATGCGGTCGTCGGACGTTCAGGGCAACCGTGTCGTCAACCTTCTGTTCGGTGCCTACAATGGCGACCTCACTGCGCTTCGACGAATGGCGCTGGCGTGTCAAGACATGGCGATTGCTGACTATGACGGAAGGACTGCACTGCACCTGGCGGCAGCTGAAGGACATTTGGATTGTGTGAAGTTTCTGGTGGAGAACTGTCAGGTGCCTGTGTGCCCGAAGGACAGGTGGGGCTACACACCCATCGACGACGCCACCAAGTTTGAAAGAGCGGCCGTTCAACTCTATCTGAAACAGTTCTGCTGAACTGGAACCTTTTGTGTATACAACAAACTCCAGCATCGCATATAATTTTATTTAATTGAATGTTAATGTTGATAGTGTTTGTTTCTTTGTGTAAGTAGATTTTCTGTGTTATGTGACGACAACGCTTGAACGAGCGGAGAAGCAAATGTTTGAAAGTTTTTTCTGAGTGGATACACCTTGTACTTTTCATCATCCACCTGTGCATTGTCTTGTCGTATTTGCTCAGAAAGAACGTTCACTTCTGATTTGACACTAGATCTGATTTATGCTGTTTCTATGGAAGGAGAGGCATTATTTTTCTCATTGTTTTCTTGGCTTTTGTATGGATCTCAATGTCATTTGACCAAACTTGCCTTAATTGAACTGACCACTTATTTTTGAGCATTTATGCTTTTCGGTTGCAATATTGATACACGCAATTATAAAAATTCAACGGATATCTTTTTGATTTTAAGTTTTGTCAGCTACAATAGATCTGTATTTATTTGGTTGAGATGCATATTTTGAACATTGACAACTTTATACGATTAAGAAAAACTGAATTTTGAGAGCATTTTTCGTTATCTTTGTACATTTGTGAACTGCTGAAATGTTTGTAAAGTATTAAGATCTATATCTTTCTGTGTAAAAGAATCAAGGTGGAGTTTCTGTAATGGTTTTAACAAATGTT
Source organism: Lumbricus terrestris (assembly GCA_949752735.1). Lineage (NCBI taxonomy): Eukaryota > Metazoa > Annelida > Clitellata > Crassiclitellata > Lumbricidae > Lumbricus > Lumbricus terrestris. The sequence continues at coordinate 66,985,629 of OX457037.1, read as the reverse complement.
GAACTTCTGGAGTTTAGATCTGTTTTTCTAACATATTTTTTAAATGCCAATGTTCACAATCGAGGCATTTTATATGATCGTATTTTCGTATGAATTTGACAATCTGAATTAATCCGGGCTGCTATTGGCAGGTGATGATATATTACTGACAACTGTCGGAGTATCTATTTTAGATGCTTAGGGTTTGTCCTGACTTGTGCAAATGGCTTAAACTATTTCTGATATAAACTTTTGTATTAATGATATTCTACTAACCTTTTAGTCCAATTTCAATTGCCAGAGCATTGTTTTAATCATAATTCTTGCTGTAGTTTAATGTAGTCTATTCTAAAATCTGAATTCATTTAAGATAGCAATACAATGTTTTGTGTCGTAGTATAGCAAAATGTTTACTTAGTAAGTTTTTTAGACATTAAGCTATAAATATTTAGTAAAATAATTCTGCAGTTCAAACAGGAGAGATATATTCATGTAGTAGTAGGTAGTAGTAATACTTTTAGTCATTCCATATTTGCTGTAGTGTACACCGAGATGAAATACACATTGGTACCAATGTTCGACCTTGTTACCAGATCTGCTACATGTGCATTTCTCTTCTCTGCATTTTGGCCAAGCTGTACATAAATGCATTATGCATGCAAGAGTTTGTTTGGTTAATCTGACTCTTCCTTCCGTTTTGATCTCTTGACTTCTAAGCATATCCGGTTGTGTAGAGCAAAAGCTTGTCTGTGTGTTGACATGCATGCACATTATTATGTTCGCTTTTCGTGATTTTCATCGTTGTAAAATGTTGACTTGTTTGCTTGAAGTTGCCTTATGATACATCATGTAAACCAAACCTTTTGTAGAAAGGGAGAATGCTGAAAAGTCTTATTTGGCAAGTGCTGCACTTTAGTTCTCGTACTTCATGAACATTAGCCTATATGGGTGTGATTTTAACAGAGCTTTGGGGGACATGACACTACTGTACTTTAGGGGAAATGACATATAAAGAGTGGGAGAGTGTAAATGAGTCCCTGTAGTTGACATTGTGTTTATCATTTGTATATAGAAATAAATGTGCAATACTTGAGTGGCAATGAGTGTATATATTTATTATTATAATATAAAATGTATTTATTATTTGCAGGTGATGTTTTTAAAATAACAATAATTAATTTAAACCTGTTCAAAGATAATTCATAGAAATAATATAGCACCGTTACAAGAAATTGGCATCTTCTGTCTGATGTTGAATGTTTATTTTATTTGCAGGATAAACATAACATATGGCAGAAGATGAACATTTTTTTATATTCAGTAAATGCGCGCTTATGTATAATTGTATATGAATCAGTGATCCTAATGTATGGTACTTGATCACATCGTACATAAGTAGATACCGGACTTAATCCACAGATAGTTTCACTTTTACTCTGCTTTATACAGGATCTGTGTCCAAAGCATTTGTTATTCACTGCCTTGCTCTGTACGTTATTTGGATTTTGTGCTTGTCTCGGGTCTCAAATTAAACTCCTAGCTTCCAACGTGGTTATCCACCTTTATCGGCCTCTTTGATTTCCTGGCCAGATAGATTTCAACATTGGTGCTTCTCAAGTGAATCTTGATTTTTGACTGCAAAGTAGTTAAGTAAAGTAACATCAATTGAGGCATGGTGCATTTTTATAACAGTATTGAATTTGTTGGATTAGATGAATTAGAAAAGTTGTCTGTGATTGATTTTACTGTTCAAACACTGCCTTTATGCGTTAAACTGGTATTATTTCGTCTGCTGCAGGCAACATAAGTTGATAAACCATACCAAACAATCACTGGGTTGGTGAAAAGTTCTGGTTACACTTGACCATTGATTGTTGTACAGTAACATTACATGACCATAGAAGTTAGAGTAGGATTCACAATTCGCTTTCTCGATTGAATTTGAACCTGTGAATTTTGTGTTCCAAGTTAGCTAATTGTCGGCCATCTTGTCACTTGTGAATCGTAAATGTAATTTGCAAATTTGTATAGTATAAGGTGAACCTTTGAGCACTTGTGGTGTTAGGATCGAGTGAAGTTGCCTGAGGATGACAATCTTTGGTAGTTAAGGTGAAAATATCAGCAATACTGCGCACAACTATAACCTATAGCGTTAACTATAAATGTCAATATTTTGTGGATATTTTGGCAATAATTGTGTGCTTTATCAAGGTCACTGCATATCTAGAAGAAACCAATGCAGAGCAACTGAATTTAGAATGCCATTCTCTGTAGAAATATCTGGCCGACCATAAAACTGCAGGTAATAATTAGTATAATGTATCCGAGTGCCTTTTGAAGGACATACAAATGATCCGTCTCATAAAAGTTATAAATGAGCGATGATCATGTTTGCCAAGTCGTTAAAAGGCTGGATGTGGTCTTCCGTTGTTTTATTGATCTTGATTTAATTCATTTTTATTGGTTTACACAAGACTTCATATTGGCTGAAGTGCATCTGAAATCTGGTTTTAACTTTGCACAAAGTCGGTGTCATCTTTGCTGTCGCGACTTTATGTCTTTTTTATTAGCGGAACGTTTATTTGCGTCATTGTCAGTAAATTTGAACAACCCAATCTATTCTGGTTTCTTGACTTGGAGTTTCAAGTAAGCTTGTTGTGAAAATTGCTGTAATTGAGAAAAAAATTTGCTACTATATTGGATTGTAAATTATTTTGGGCAAGAATTTTCTAGATTTCCATGAGCAAGTCCTTTTAGCACAAGTGGGCCGCAGGAAGAAGTTACTATTTGCTAAAATGATCTTTGTATGGTTCATCAGATATATGTTGCCATTCAATGTTGCAATATTTAAATAATGTTCAGGTTTAGTATAGTCTAACAATCTCTTATTTTTCTGTCGCCATGCTGGTAATATTTTGTTTCTGCTGTCTAACAAAAGCTTGCCACACGTTTTAGCACTTTGTGTATTTTTGTCTATGTTCTTTTTTGTATTTTAAGAATAAAGAGTTGACTGCAAATTTGATTCTGTTAATGTATGTTTTGTAACTAATGTCACATCACCAATTACGGTATATGCGGGATGTCCTGCATTGGTTCCCTATCTCGGAGCAGATTGTATAACGGGTGTCTACTTTGGGGGCAATGCTGCATCCTAGTTGCAGCCCCTGCATATTTGTAAGAGCTCCGTTTCTCTACTCTGGGTTAGCTCTGTTTCAGGTCGAAATTGCTGCTCGTGCGACGTAAACAAAAACCACTTCAAAGATGTATTTACTGGAAGATTCGGGTTTACGATACAATATACAAATGTCACAGCTGCTCTTTTGAATGCCAACATAAGTCACTGAGAGGACATTAGCCTGCTTACATGAAACCAATTAATTTTGTCTTTTTAACGATAATTAGTCGAACAGGGTTCAACCGAAATTTATGAAGTCACGTACCACACAAGACTCATATGTAATAGTAGTAATAGCACAATCTCTTAAATCCACAGAGATGAAACAATATAAAACTTCATTTCTATAACAGTTAATGTATAAAAGAAATTTGATGGAAGAATAAATGTAGAACACCTAGATATATATATATATTTAATATTATATATCTACCATGAAAACGGGTAGATTATACACTGTATTGCGCGCGTGTAACAAGATCTGCTTACAAAAGCATTTTTGAGCTATAAAACATTAAATAACTTCATGCAAAATCAAAATCAATTCATCATTGAAACGACCTTTGTCAATGACCAATCCAGTTGTTGATACTACCATAAAACAGATGCCATAACATTAAACATTACATTAGTCTAGTATTCGTATTGAAGCATTTACTCATTCATCGTTTTTATTATTATGCTTCACTGTTAAGATAGTCATTGAATTTAAAGAATCCTCCTCGCTCTATGCATAGACATCTATGTTTAATAAAGACACTTTGGTACAGCTGCTTCACGCTGTATTATCACTCGCTTGCTTCAGTCGAGATTCTCAATCATGAAAACACTGTGAAAATTTACGAAAGCACATCTGATTAGAGGCACTCACACAATTTTAGCATCTGAATTCTGAAAGTTGTCACAGAATTGTTCATCGAATTCATGCGTTGAAGCGCATCAATTCTGTGGGGAAAATTTACTAATGCTTTATCAGCCTCTATAGACGTTACTGTAAAGCAAAAAAGTCTTTCCTATTCTGATGATACGGGCAATACGATACTGGCAATAATTACAACGTAAACTAGAGGTGGATGTAATGTACAGTAACCAAACAATTACATAGTTTCTCTGAAGTACCTCCCAACAGTGCTATCTGCACAGCTACGTAACAAAACTTTGTGGCCATGCTTGGTGTAAACACATGAGTAGTGCAATGAAATAATACACTAGTGTCACAAGAATAATGCATCAACAAAAGGTTATTAACTGATGTTTGTACAAAAGGAATCATGTCCAAATCTTGCAACACTTTGCTTAAGAGTAGAGGAGCTACATAAAGAGGAAAATTTACATCAGACAGATTCATGCAACAAAAACCAAACAAGAAACAACTCTACACCAACAATCAGTTCAGAAAGATGCCCAACGTCTCAATTTATTGGCTATACATCGTGCTCCGAGAGTTGTCCATACTCCACATTATTTTGAGTCCATCCAGCTTAATTCTGGTTAACCACATCAATCCTCATCCACCATTTTGAAGATGGTAGGAAAGACATTTAACATATCTTCAATTTATGCCTGAGATGCCTTGCACATAGAATATTACTGATGGTTGAGTGACAGATATTTGCCTGTGGTTCTCAAAGCATCTCAGGAAAACCGAAACGTGTACAGTGTACACTGAACGCTAATGTATCATTCACCACTCAAGTAGCAAGTATTGAACATAATGGAGCACAGGAAGACAGAGGAATACGATATATAACACATTCACCTGGACCAATCTATCACGCCTCAATCCAGATGCTTCGCCTGCATAGGCCCCTCTCCATGGAATGGACATCCACCATCAGTTCACTCCGCCTTTTTCTCTGGTAGTCTTTAGTCTTTCCTTATAAATCTTTCTCTCGCTTCAAATCAACCGCCCTTTCTCTCAGTGTCGATCACTGGGAGCGCTTCTGAAAGGCTTTTGCCAAGAGAAGTGCTTCATAAATGGTCATATAACAATACAATACAATATACGTCCACAATCGGCGGATCCAGTTAAACATACAAACAACCAAATCAGGCTCAGAAAATTACACTAACCAGCCAATCATGCGGTACGTATTTGTCGCACTAAAACAGCGAAAAACCAGCCAGTAACTTAACCAGTCAATCGACGAAAACTTTTGACTCTGTAAAGCAGTCAATTCAGGAAACGATAGCATCAGCCAAAAACTTGGAAGTCGCAATGTCGACGCAAGACGGTTACATTTAGTATCAAAATATCTCTCTACAATCCATTGTATCCATATAAACTTATCTCTAAATTAATTCTGATCTCGTCATCGTTCTCTGCTTAGTTATTTCGGATGATCAATATTATTTACACGGCTTAAGTCGTAAATCATAGCGTTCTGTACACGTGTATAAACTAGATTAAGAGGGATTTTGATAATCATGACTGTCTGTTTTCCTCCTCAATGACGCTGACGTACGGGGTAGGAAACATCCCCCTTCGACCCGGATCACCCTCTATTTCACCCTCCTACAACAACACAACATTTTTTGATTTAATGAAAAACATTATCATAGAATAAATAATTTCTAATTGAATGTAAAATTCAACAAACTTGAAGACAGTTCACCTGGTCACCTGGTGCCATCAGCTCTTGGAGCTCTGGCGACAGTCATGATGTATCCTGAAGACAGTTAAGTAATCTAAAAATTTATTTCAATAAATGATTTCTAAATTATTATAAAAATTCAAACAACCTAAGCTAATACTAATTACCATGCCATAACCCAGAATTCTTTAGCAATGTGCACAACCCTGAGAGTTCCAAAACTGCGTTTCACAAAAGTGCACTTACATACAAAGTATGCCTGTTTGTGTGCCCATGCAAGTATGTAAACTAGGTATATACGTACCAGGACATTTCTATAGCATATTTAGTTATAAAACAAAAGTGCTGCTCGTCATAAAGCCCAGATTTCATTAGCTGGCAAAACAATGCGCAGAAAACTGGAAGAGTCACCAATGGTGCACCCAGTGGTTAAAGTGGTTTGGGTGAGCAGTGGGAACGCTGGATGAGAGCAGTGGGAACGCTGAGGAAGAATTTTATTGAAATGCATGTGCTTTAGAGTTCCTTCATGATGAGCAGTGTCAAGAAATTCGAGAGCAGTGGGAACGCCGTTCCCACCCACTTTAAACCCTGGGTGCACCCACACATACATGTAGAACCCAACCAAGAGAATTCCATCGACAGCCGATATGTGACATCATGTTCAAAGTCTCAGAGATAATTCATAAAACTAATTCAACTTTGTGCTCCTCCTACTCAACTGTGCGGCATCATAATTATTATCATATTCCTCTTCTTATCATTTTTAAAAAATTATTATTAATCATTCTTATTACATACCTCCTATTATTTATTTATTATTATTACAAGTAATTAGTGTTATATTCCTTTTATTATTTATTATTATTATTACTACTAGTAATATTCTTATTATATCTTATTAAGTTATACACCAAAGGTGAACCATAATCAGGGCAATGTCCATAAGAGAAGAAAATCATCCTTCATAGGTTTCTCCATTAAGAAAGAAATTAAGTACACCATCTTTAAATTATACAAACTTTAAAAGAAATAAAATTCTGCTTCAAGTGTAATGTTGAAAACAATTACGGTACATAATGCAATAAACCTAAAGGAATTAAACATTTATACGGCTTCTTATATAGGAACAGCTTGGGGAGCCCAAGGCACTCCCTCACCCGATCCCACAAAAGGGGAACTGGGGTTGATACTGACCCACCACTCGTCCTCATCTTCAGCCAAGATGATGATGATCTCTCCTGGTTGAAACGACAATTCATCTTCATTGTCAGCCTCACACTTGAAATTCGCAACACAACGCCGCTTCTTTCGTTCACCCGTTTTCTGAAACCAGATTTTCATTGGATTAATTAAATTCCAATAAATTCATTAAATTCCAGCAAGTAGCTCACTTTGACAAGAAAGAACTGCAATTTGGAACTTCTATAGTGCCAGTGTCCGATTCAGGAGGCTTCAACCTATGGTGCCATAAAACTAAGAGCGAATCAGATCAATAAGTGGCTGTTCTTATATCACGCACACAAAATGAACGAGTTGTATCAGGGGTGAGGAGGGGTGGTCGGAAATATAATTTTTTTGGTGCACGACTGCAATTAAAATAGGGATGGCCTTATCATGATAATCACTTCATAAGGTTCTGTGGCTTTCCCATGTAGTGAAATGAGTTTAATTCACAATCCTTAAATATAGAAACTTTAAAGCTAATTGGGTACCTAAACAGCTCCATTGCACGATTAAAATTCTGCTTCACAGCGTGGATAATGTTGAAAACAATTACTGAACAATAAAACTGAGGTAATTAAACATTCATACGGCTTCTTAAAACAACAGCAACAAAAGCAACTTGAATTAACTTCAGAAGCAATTGATCAAACTACAAAGCAGTTATTCCTGAATAAACATCTCCTTAAAAACACTTATAAACGGTGGCAACAGACACAGCAACCACTTAAACACAAACAACTTTATCAACATTGGTTAATAGTCCTACAATTTACTCTCAGCGGCATTGAGAATCTTATTATAAAGTCTCACTCATCCGAGATGCACGAGGCAAAGCTAGTTAAAGCAAGCTGTGCTGCTGTAAAAACTGGTTTATCAAATGTCTCTCTCTTCAAGAACTCAAGTCCTTCAGAGTGCAATAAAACAAATTCCATGATAAACACATATGTAAAAAAGCTGGTTCACCAATGCTTCATCAACGATCAATATCAACAGAAGTCCATTGAAGCATCTAATAAATCATGTAGGTGAAATAAACCAGGTGTAACGAATTCTTCATGACGATGCAACAAAGTCCTCTGGAGAGGTGGACAATTCTTTCCCTGACCCTGCTTGTTCTACTAGGTCTCACATGTTTGTAGTTTTGTCTTTTAGTTTTCAGTTGTTTCATCATCTTTGTGCACTGATCTGGGTATTGATTTCAACATGGCTAAGTTTTAGTGCAATTAGCCAATTAATCTTCTGTCTGATGTGTAATGTCTAACTTTATTTGCAGAAGATAATAAGCATTTTTGGCATTTGGTAAATGATTAATTTTAATTAATATAAATCAGCCAACCCATTTATGTCACTTGATCACCTCACACAAAAGCAACTATTAGACCTAATCCACAGATAGTTTCACTTTTAATCTGCCTTGCACTGCAACCATACTGTGCACATGTGAACATAATTATCTAATAATACCGGTATTTATCAACTTTTGTCACTAATTATCATCCTTGATGCAAGGCAATTCAAGAATTCTGAACCTGATGCCATTCCTGACATTTTATCATAATTACATATTAATCACACGTCACTATCCAATGCTCGACAGACGCTGATCAATTCTAATGGAATGGCTTATTCAAGGTGCTTACATAGTAACCTTCTCAAGCGAGACATACCGATACAACACAATACATACAACTTGCACTCTCAACGTTTCAAGGCAAGCATGCTTACCTTGCTGCAAGGCAATTCAGGAGATCTACATTTCAGCCGTAGCTGGGAACGCCTCTGAATAGTTCTCTTGAAGAGGTGCTATATAAATTCTTGGACTAAATAAATGAATGACCTACAATAATTCAGAGCAGGAATTCAAATTGAGATCGAGACAGTAATTTCGGATACCTGTGTAGCTTCGTTTGGTGATGGAACAAAGAGAGTTTTCCGATCATTGTTTCCAAGACCTGGCTGCAGTTGACCCATATTCGCACTGGCTAGAACACGTGGCTTAGCGGGTATAGGAGGAGGGGGAAGATCAGCACGAGTGCCTTCGCCTGTACACACAAAAACAAGATAGCAAGTAAGTAAGTAAGTATTCCCTTTATTACTCCAATTGCAAATACACAATGAGACATGAAACAACGTTATAGTACATAACAGTAATAATTGGTAAAAAATTATATCACATGTTGAATTAAATAAAAAAATATTAGCATCAAACAAGTCATCTATACAGCATTTTTGGTGTCTAGTTCTAGACACCCAAGTAACCAGTTATTTGAAAGGTTTCCTAAAACACGCTATATAAATAGCTACTATGTCTACGATTACAATTACGTAGTTTGAAAACGCAGCATGGCTCCACTAAAGATCAACTCTGTGAAAATTTAAATAAATACACTATGACATCCTATACCCGATTAAAATCAACCCACTGTTCCATTCTGTATAAATGGGCTCTGAAAGATGTTAAACTACATTTGGAAACAAAAAGAAAACAATTTTTCATAATTACCTAATGCACCTGGCGGTTGAAAAGTATTTGGCACCCTTGACAATCGGGGGTTAGGAAGCGGCTTTGAGCTGAAATATTAAGACCAATTATTCATACACTCAAAGGATTACTAGCGTTCGGTAACATGTCTAATCTGTATTACCATCTTTGTAGACATCAACTGCAATAGATTCAACCAAATTAAAGTCATGTATAGGCTACATAATTCTCTACCATTTGAAGACTGGAAATTAATTCCACAAAAGTAAATAACTAAATTAGATACCTTCTGCAAGAAAGAAACTAAAACCAGATGTGTGAGAAAGGTTGGTCCTCATCCCAGGTGTTGTACGAAGGTGTCTCTAAAATTATTATCTATATTATTATTATTTGTATTGGTGCTATTGTTTATACTTTTGTTTAAGTGCCGTAACTTTGTCATTTGAATATCTATTCATTCTACAAAACCTTGCAGAAGGTATCTAGACTATAGGAGGGTAGCGGGATGCAACTGGGGCGGATCCAGGGAGGGGCAATTTTAATAATAAGAATTATGACAACAACCCTTATCTGTTTTGGCCATCTTGGAATGGAACAATCAAAAGACATATGGCACACCAGGATTAAGTTATGGCTTGTGGAGAAAGCAAACTGATAAACGCCCATGGATTCAAGTGGTTTGTTTATAAGTTTACGATATTAATAACAACAATAAAAAAGTGCTTAAAATAAACAGAATTTGTAACTCAAAGAATAAAATCCAGAGAGTATGATCTCAACCTAAAAAGAAAATGTGCACCACAAAAAAAGACAATAATAAAGATTTATTTGGTGTCAGATCTGGTCAAGGTCATAAAAGAGTGCTGTATAAAATCTGTAAAAAATCAATGCCACATGCTATTTCGAGAAAGATAGGCCTTCAGCATTGACTTAAAATTGCCAATTATTTCACTTATAAAACACTGATAACAAAGGCTGTAAATCTAGTACATAATTATTAATATTAATTAATTATTATCATCAATATTAGTAGCCAATTATTTTCAATTCATTACTATTAATTATAAACTTCTGCAGGGCTAGCATGAAATGCCATAAGTAACAACTGACGAAGTCACAAATTGGCATAAGTGCAAATAAAACGAATAAATAATAGTGAATAATTACACATTTATATAACATAAAAACACACTTATGCATAATACATATACGCAATAATATAAATAGTAATAATATAAAATCTAATGAATAAATGAACTAAGAAACAGACAAGTGAAGAGACCTGGTCTGTGGAGGGTTCTGTGAAGGAGGGGGCCCTGGAAGAGTGAGTTCCGGCACGCGAGCACGCCCCACCTTCTGAGGGAGAGGTGGCGGTGGGTCAGACGGAGATCGCATTCGGCCAGTCAACATCTGGCCAAATCCTGGGTCGGAGGGGTTTCGTAGGTGACCCCGGTGAGCGGGCGGTGGGGGTGCGGGCGTCTTTTTGCGCAGGGTAGAGTCTCTCTGCGACGACAGACCGGCCGACGATGGGCCGGGCATCTGACCAATGTTCGACCCTATGCTATCAGAGGTAGAAGCCACTGAAACAAATCAACACCACTAAAGTGCAATGACTGAAAAAAAAGAAATATATCGTCAGAAAGTTGCAAGGAAAACAGCCCAAAAAGGATTAAATAAATTGCCAGAAAATGCAAAGAAAACATTGGGAAAAAAGAAGAAACATATTGTCAGAAATATGCAAGTAAAACACTGGAAAAAAGGAAAGACATCGTCAGAAAGGTGCAAGAAAAACACTGGAAAAAAGAAGAAATATATCATCAGAAAGGTGCAAGAAAAACACTGGGAAAAAAAGAAGAAATATATCATCAGAAATGTGCAAGAAAAACATTGGAAATGAGGAAATATTTTATCAAAAAGTTTCAAGGAAAACAGTTCAAAAAAGGATGAAAAATATTGTCAAAAATATGTAAAGAAAACAATGGAGAAAAAATATATATATTGTCAGAAAAGTGCAAGGAAAACATTGGGGAAAAATAAATACATTGTCAGAAAAGTGCAAGAAAAACATTGGCAAAAAAGAAATTTATCGTCAGAATGGCGCAAGAAATACATTGGAAAAAAATGAAATATATCTTCAGAAAAGTGCAAGAAAAACAATTGACAGGGAATAAAGAGATAAAAGGAGAAAATAAGCAAGATGAGCATAGAAACAAATAAAGACAAAGTTACTACAACCTACTGACCTAATAAGAAAAGAATTTATCATCAAGTAATGGAAACGCTTTACCGATACAACAGATTTATAAATTTTAAGACACATCTCTTAGATTTATGAACAGAAAAACTTTTAAAATTAAAACCAATTTAATAAATCAAACTTCAAGAAGTAAAAACTATGGAAAATCATATTTATTAGAAACGGCGACTTCCAATTACACATTCAAAACAGTCCTCAAACTTAGAAGGCAGTGTGTTCCATAGTTCTGTTATAAGGCATCGATATATTCCTTGGAATTTTACAGAACTATAAAAACACTGTTTCAAAACTCTATTCGATAAAAATTTCACTGTTGAATACACAAAGCCAGTATTGCAGAAACACTCACATTTTCTCACAATAAAACACTGCTTCTCTCAAACTTGCATAACAAAGAGAAATTCTGTGCCACAAATGAAAAAATTCCGATAGACAAGTAAGTAAATAACTAATAGAAGAGCAGAACGTACGTTTTGGACGACCCATTGTCGGGAATCCAGGGACAAGAGCGAATTTGAGATTATCGGTTGTGAGTGATCGGTCGTGAAGCGAGAGTCCACTGCCAAACGAAGACAGTTCCCGATCACTTCCCATCACAAGACTCGGCGGACGAGAACGCATCTTCCTCTCAGGCGTCTGAAAAACACACAGAATCACAGACTTAAAACCATCCTGAGTAGTGGCAATAGTTGTCATCATTAAGATTATGGTGAATATTGGTAATATTGTGTGCTGTTTCAGGTCCTGTATACCTTAACAAAAGCCAGTATGAAAGTCTGAGTAGTAACTTAAGAGGTGCTATATAAATCTATGTAATAACTGAATGAATGTATAAACTAATGCCAGCACACATTTGTATACGATTCCCTTATTCAAAATCAATCCTTACATTCACCCAAATGTGCGCATTGGTCCATCATCTTTTCTAGCTTATTGTGTGTTGCACTGCTATCTGGTGCTTATTCTGTCATCAATAGCATCTAAAATCGTCTAGGCAAGCACAGAGACTGCTCTAATTAGTGATGTTATACACCGTAATTGTTCAATCACAATTAAAAATTACAATTACAATTGCACAAGTTAAGTGTCTTGGCTCATGTGAAAGTTCATGTGTTTAGGACATTTAATTTAAAACTGCACTGATTTTCATCCGGCAAAAAGTTTCAAATTTCAAAACCCCAGCAGACTTCAGACTTTAATCTCTCAACAAAATCGAAACCAATTGAGAGATGTCAACATCAGTTAATTTAAAAACAGTTTGAAACAACATAACATTGGAAAAATATCAAATGGGCGCAGAATATTTGCCAAGGTTTACCATGACACAAATGATACAGGGGGAGTCTGCCATGGTCATGGCAGACAATGACCACCCGTAATTTTATGCACAATGCACACCGACACAGATAACAAAGATTACGACTGATCAATTGTAAAAAATATGCTGTCAGAAATTACATCAACTACTTAGTAAGAGATGCAGCTGCGCCATTCCTCCATCTATCCATCCAATTCATCCATCCAGAACCCACCCATTTGCACAATATTACCCACCCACTCATCCATTCAATGTCTACACATCAATCTGAACTGCCCATCCAATACCCAGCCATCCAATACACACCTAAGTATCCATCCATCCACCCACCCATCCATCCATCCACCCACCCACCCATCCATCCATCCATCCATCATGCTGACAGACATACAAAGCCACCCACTCACTCCCCAATTCCACCCATTAATCAACCAGCTAATCAAACTTCATTGACCGTGCAATATACTCACCGTAGCTTCGAGTTCATCATCGCTGTAGTCGAGCGTATGTTCATCCTGCACAAACACATCAAACTCATCCACATGCAAACATGTTTAATTGCATCTGCATTGTATTTAAGCATTTATATAGCACCATAGAGAGTTAACCATTCAGAAGCACTCCCAGTGTGCAAGTCTCCAAGAAAAGAAACAGGGTTTGAGAAGAGAGAAGGAAGAAGAGTGACACGCAGACAGAAGTGCAGAACAAACAGAAGGAGAAAGCACATTTCAAAGAGAAAGACCAATTGAGGCTTATATAGCAAACCAGTAATAGTAGTAAATAGTAGCAACAATATCAAATCAGTAATAGTAGTAAATAGTAGCAACAATAGCAAAACAGTAATAGTTTAAATAGTAGTAATCAGTAGCAACAATAGCAAAGCAATAATAGTAGTAAATATTAGCAACAATAGCAAAACAGTAATAGTAGTAAATAGTAGTAAGCATAGAAAATGAGTAATAACAGAAGTAAAATTGTAATAGAGGTAAATAGTGGTAAAATGTCAAAATCATAGCATCGGAGCAGAGCAACATATCCTTAAAAAATTGGGATAAAACCACCCAGACATTGAACAAATAGACAAATAGAAGAGTCCATGATAGCAAATAAAAACTGATGAAAATGAACGAGAAGAGCGTACGTACAACTGTGAAATTCCATTTATGATTTATTATAGGTATTTGTAAATTACGGTTACTGCATTACTGTTGGGCAAGTCTTCACTCATTACTGCTACATCATAGTGGAGATTAATAAAAACTGATGAAAATGAACGAGAAGAGCGTACGTACAACTGTGAAATTCCATTCAATATTTAGGTTTCCGAAAAGATCGCACTTTCCTGCCACTGCATGATTGAGCTGAAGCAAAAATTTCAAGTCAAAAGTAGATATATGTGATGCGACATATGAAAAGGGACCACTTAGCCGGTATTGGACTTATTCATACCACCATATTCAGCAAAAAATTCTGAAAATAATGATATTATAATGTTACATGCTGGGAGTCAAATTGATTGATCTGTAGATTTTAGAACGTGAATTACCCGAAATATGCGATTTTCGGTAAAACTCATTTAAAGTTAAGAATGCTCACAGCATATCCATTTCTTGGAAGTTATACAGCTGAGCATTTATTTCAGCTCAGTGTAGCATATAGCCTACTTCATAACGGAGTCCAGCACTTGAGTCAAATAATAGGCAGTAATGATAGCTGTTCAAACCAGCTTTAAAAATATTTTATTGCCATATAAATACCTCGAGAATGGTGTTGCCACGCTGTGGTCCCTTTTACCTGCGATCGTTTGAAATTTAAGAGAAATACTTCAAATATTCAATTTTCATAAACTATGTTACTTGATTGATAGATTGAGGTGCCCTCTAGCGAATGCCAGTGAAAACCCGATTTCGATAGTTTGATGGGTGACCATGTTCAAACGCCTGTATCTCAGTAACTAAATCCCGCGTTGTGGTCCCTTTTCATATGTCGCATCACATATTAGTCTTAAACAATTTATCAAAACATACGAACCTTTCTTCAATATTGTCATGTATTTTCGATGTTCAATAAAAAAAATGTTGCAGACAGTTTGATACCAGTAAGTATTTTTCAATTTTGCTTAAACTTGGTAAAAAAATCAGTCATATAATATGGAACAAGAGCAGCCTTACATCAATATGGAGAATTGAATTTTTAAACCTTATATTTTCTAGATCTTACTAGATATTATGATTTATTATAGGTATTTGTAAATACGGTTACTGCATTACTGTTGGGCAAGTCTTCACTCATTACTGCTACATCATAGTGGAGATTAATAAATGTTTTAACAACATATCATACCAAGTGGATACCGCTACTTGCAAGGTCAGCCCAACAATCTTGTCCTTCATGCGGCAACTTAAAACTTTCCATTTCCTGAATCAACTGGCCACTAGGCTTCCCTTTCAGCTGCACATATCCTCCCTCAGCCATTGACCATGTCCATGATTCAGGTATTCTCATACTAGTCATTCATTTAATCATAATTAATATCAGACATCTGCATCAAACACAACTTAGGCAACCCCAATCCTTCTCGATTGCAGGCCCCTGCATCTGGAATGACCTCCCTTCACAGCTGTGCATATCATCGGCCACCAATCAAACTTTGTTTCATAAATCACTCCAGTCTTTTTCTTTAGCCGTTGCTGGGCTGGGATGATTCCCCGAGTAAGTTTGGGGCGCGGTGGTGTAGTGGTGGCGTCGTTGCCTTGAAGTCGGAAGGTTCGAGTTTCGAATCCACCTCAAGTCGCCGCGTAGGGACCTTGGGCAAGCCCTTCACTCGCAATTGCTCAGCGCTTCGGCATGAAACACCGATGCAGTGTCCGAGCTGTAGTCGGGAGCACCACTGAGTAGTGGTTATGGGCTAGAAGAGGCGCTATAACAAGTGCGCATACAAAGTTTCTTGAAGGGGCACTACTATTCATTCCTAGAATGAATAAAATATATTAAAATAACTTGTATTTAGAACAGACTATGAATTGCAAATCATACTGTGTTGTGTAAGTTGGAAATTAAACGAAGATCATCATTATTATCATTTTAATAGCATCACCAAAGAACCCATCAGATCTGAACCATGCATATTCAGATCCATCTGACTCACCAGATCAATGCAGACGTCATGCTTCAACCGCGTCGCAATATCCAACGCTGTTTCACCGGCCGTGTTTTCGTGGTTCGCTAGATCCGGTTGAGTTCGAAGCAACAGCTTCATTGCCTCCGTTCGGTTGTGCCAAGCGCACAGATGAAGCGCCGTGTTGCCATCTGAAGTGCGTCGACCAAGTTCTTGGCTACACATCAAACAACGAGGAAACGTTAACACTGGAAATTCTTTGCCAAAATGCAGCGGCTCAACTTCTTGTCACATAATGAGGGGTGTTCTGAGTTGAGGGTCGACTGCTGAAAGCTGTTAACAATGATTTCAAATTTTGCTCCTCCCACATGACATGCCTTTTGACCCTGCGCCCTACTATTTTAAACACTCTGATAAAGCACACGGAAAAAGAAGAAAGCTGAAAATAAAAATGCATATTACAAGCTGATCAGAAATCAGGCCTTGAGTAGAATTCCACACCATCATTTCAGAAGCAAAAGCTATAAACAAAGGATGTATAATTATAATCTTGAACAACCTATAAACTGGACATTTTAGGGTATATAATATATAATGAATGTATATACAGGCATTGTATATATATACATATATATATACAATGCCTGTATATATTTTTAATGCATATCAATTGATGAACCGACCTATTGGAATTCTGAATAATGAAGTCAACAATGACTGGGGAGGAGCCAGTGTCATTGATGATGGCCAGGTGAAGTGCATTCTCTCCATTCTCCTACAATGAAACAAGAAACGAAAATGAATAAACAAATGTTTAATCTGCAAAAATTAAAAAGGCAACATATTTGAGAATTGTAGAAGATGGCTGAATCTAGGTGAACAGCAATGAGAGATGTTGGCACACAATGAAGGTAAATGACAATCAACATGGGCTGAATTTGGCATATTCATTCATTCATTCATTCATTCATGCATCCATTCATTCATTCATTACTAGGATTTATAAAGTGCCCCATCAAACCAACTACTCAAAAGCACTCCCGACTCCAGTACGGCTAAAAGGATAGTTCTGAGATATGCATAGAAAGAGCTAGAGTGGACCATGGGGAACATGCAAGCGCAGTGGCAAATGGAGCCTGTTTCAAAGCAAGGGGCCAACCACCGAGAATGCATGATTCTGCTTGATGGCTGTGCATACCCTGTTCATAGTAATACTGTCATCACTATTGTGAATGTACTGAGTACCGATATCTAATGACTAACTATATGGGTGTGACTTGTATGTATACAAGCAACGTATGGAAGTCCAGAGCATACGTTCATAAACGGACATAATATATTAGCTTCAAGTACTTGTTTCTAGCAGGCGGCGTTAGACTGAGATTCAATCTTGTGACAATAAAAAAAGGCATTCTATTTTTTAACGACAATTTCCGGGTGAATTAAAGATTGGAATCCATACCCAACTGTGCTCTTACCATGTCTGGCAGGGCTGCCATGAAGTCGACGCCCTCAGCAAAGACCTGGAGAAGCGTCGACAGTTCTTGTGCCAATATTGCAGCTTTCAGATCCGTTCTCCTGTCTTCTGGGTTCGGACAGGTCACCATGATGTAGCGACGTTTCTCGTATTTGTTTCGAATGAAAACCTTCTTCTCATCCCTACAAAAGACAGCTCAACATATAAAGAGGATCAGTTGAGACCGAAACGGCGGTCTGATTATTTTAAGCATTGTGTTCATCAAAACAACATGCCTATCAAGCATGCATTTATGTATAACTAGATGTGTTACCCGGCGTTGCCTGGGAAATTTAGGGTTTTAAACACTACTCCACTGTGGTACCCATCGTTGACCGCTAAATTTCGGGTTTTCGCCAACGAAGTCACTTTCAGAAGTGTTGCAACTGTGTAACACATATCAGGAAGTGACTAGAAGTAACCCATTGGGGACGTTAGCAAGGTCAGTTTAGTTGAGCACAAAAACAAGAAGCCGCGTGTAATCTCCTGATAAATTACGGAACCTAACCTCAGAGACAGAAAGAAGAGATAAGTTGTGGGATTACCCTTCCCGTTAGCTGTCCAAACCCGGTAACCGTAACAGTATCGATAATATGAACACTACAAGTGACTTTCTGCTTTCATTCATTTTGCACAAAGTGCACAAATTTTGCACTTGAAATCGCCCTGTGGGCCGCATGTGGCCTCAGGTTGGACAGCACTGTATTAAATTAAACAACATATTGGACTTACATGCTGCTTCTTTGAACTGGTTTCTCGGCCATATGCAGGCACACCTCTACAATATCGTTGAAAGCGCTGTTGCTCATGTTTCGAGCAAGCTGTCAATCATAATCACACAAAAATTCAACAGATTTCAAAAGACAACAGTAAAAGTTACTTAAAAATTCCAGATGAAGGCTGGACAATGCTCATTTTAAGGGTCGTATAGATCAGACCAGCCAGTTTACACGAAGCATCCCATTGCTATGTGCACAGTTGCTTAAAATGTGTGGCTTTACAAAGGTTCTTATATAATCACTAGGTCTTCCATTTCATACAACATAGCACAGCAAAGTCTGTTTTTGTCAGCAAAAACAGAAAGTAAGTTATAATGAAATGCTGACCAGTAGTTGAGCCGTGTTGAGTTCATCGATAACGATAGACTGCGTTCTTGAGACGTGAACTCCCATGTCTCTATGCACACCACAACATTCAAGACAAATGAGGACGCCAAGGTTGACAGACAACCACTCAGGAGCTGTATCAAATAAAAATAACAAACACGATTAAGAATTAGCTAATATGTGCATAACAACTCCGGTCGACAATCAAGAACACCTCTTGGGTAAAATGCAACCACCAAGGATACCAGAAAACAATACAACAATATTAACAAACATTGATAAATGCCAAACAATCTCACTTCATTCTGTATGTTGATTTTCTAAGTGAATATTTTGCAGTATTTATAGTTTAAAGTTGGGAGACTAGTAAGAACAGAGATTGAGAGATAGACAGAGGGAGAGACACAGAGAGAGAGACAGACAAACAGAGAGAAGCAGACAGACAGACAGGCAGAGAGAGAGAGACAGACAGACAGACAGAGAGAGAGAAAGAGAGGGAGAGAGAGAAGCAGACAGACAGAGTGAGAAACAGAAACAAAGAGAGAGAAAGACAGACAGAGCAAGTCAGAGAGAGAAAAAAAAGAGAAGAGACAAGGCAGACAGATAGACACAGCAGAAAGAGGAATAGATGAGTGCAGACACAAACAGACAAAGATACAGAAGGCGGCACGTATACAGAGCGAGACATCCACCTGGTGCTCCACAATCGCAGCAGTGTTGATTTCCTGGCAGACGTTTAATCTCCTGAATTATCCGTCTCGTCAGTTCCTTTATGCTCTGTGTGTACGGCTCAGAGCTGGACGCAGAATGCTCACCAAACGCTTTCATCAGAACCAATTCTTTTGCGTTGTTCAGCACTGATATCCACCTGACACAAAAACATCAGTTTCATCAAAATCTTTAATTATCATTCGACACAATTCAATTCTCCATAAACAAAATTTTGTAGAAATAGGGTACCCATCTGCTTCACTGTTCAATAATGAAATAACTATATCTACTATAGTTTTTAGTTTTGCTAAAATAAACTCTAATTCTGTCTAATATAATAATTTGCATACTTATATCTAAACAACTGAGACCTAATAATGTAAGCAGCTGAATTCTGAAATTGAGTCCAACCTGCTTAAGATGTTGCTGCGTAAGACTCCATTTGCAATTAATGATTGCTTGTTTGATATGCAACGTTGATATGAGTTCAAGCATAATAAACTTATTCTATATTATCTATTATGATGATAATTCAAAGGCTGCCTTTGAATTTCTTTATTCACAAATTTACTCACTCATCCATTTCACTCGTATCATCTGCTTGGAAATGATACGTTCGGTTTTCTACAAAAAAAACAACTTGGTTGATAGAAAAACAAACAATTGCACACCAAATAGACAACTACAATGCAGTGAAGCGTAGTGTAGCACCTCTTAAAATGCTACACTGCTAAATTAGTTTCCAGATATTAAGCAAAAGCTGAGGAGACTATTTTGAAGCAGCAGCAGCAATATCAATTGTTTAACAATATCTGTTGTTTAACAATACCTGTTGTCCTTGATCTTAAGTCCCCCCTTGCAACTAATGGAGGTCTTTGCATTTCTCTAAAGAATATCTCTACACAATTTTTCTACATGATTTCTCTCTTGAATTTCTCGACAGAATTTCTCAAAGATCTGTTTCTCTACAGAATTTGTCAATAGTATTGAAACTTTTGACTATAGTTTCACGTTAAGTGACTAGCACTCAATGCGTGGTGTCTCAGAGTCTCTGACTTAAAGAAGTCATTAAATGATTGTTATTAGACACTACAAAGGCCTATGGAACTAGATAAGAAACCATTATTAAAATATAAACTAACAGATAATAATAATTACAACATTTGCCAATAATCACGTGGTACGCAAATAAAAAAACATTCAGTAGGAATTTCTGAAAAAGTCAAGAACAGCGAACAAATGAAGAATCATCTTTCTCATGCTATTAAGAGTCTTCTAACAAAATCCTAACTCACTGGAGCTGGAGATTAGATCGAAGCATTTCTTTCCAGTATCCTCTGGAACGAGCTGTGAAAAACAAATCACAACCCAGGCACTTTAAATTTTAAACCAAACAAGTTGAATGTATGTGAGAATTTACATTGAAAAATCCGAGAATTTACATGTTGCATGAGACAATTAACAAAATCAGTTAACTTACTAAACATGTAAGAACAGGTGAAAAATTTACATGTGAGAAACACAAACATGTGAACAGCTCAATGAATTCCATCCTACAGCGCTACATCAAAGTGTGAACGGCAGTCTCATAAGTAACATGCAGGACTGTCATTTGTAATCTAAACTCACAACAATAATACTGTTAGCCAACTATTTGAAGAACGTCTGCTGTTGGGTGTACATTGAGAGGATGGAGATTCAAATCCATGCCACGGAGAACATAGTTGTCTCAGGATTTCTCCCTCATCTGCATGTCCTAACCAACTCAGTCAGAATTACCTCCACCCTCGTCAACTCGTCATAGCTGCATGATACACACTACACAGCTATGATGAGTACATTGGCTGCACACTACTGTCAGTGGAAAATCATGAACAGATTCACCAACCACCCTCGTAAGCTGAGGCTAAGAAAATGAAGTGGTTAGCACCTCATAGCCATGGCTACCTAATGCCCATTACTAGATTAATGGACTGATCTTCCTTTTCAGATGCAGAAAGTTAGTAGAGCGCGACTTATACATACCTTGACCTGACAGGTGAGTAGGTTCAGCTTCACCGGTTCCTTTGCAGTCTGTGAAACAATACAAAGGATTCATTCAAAAATATACCTAAACAATATTTCACATGTGTGCTCTTTGAACATGTACTCAAACACCTGAGAAATTATTCCATAATATTACTTACGACGTCCAATAACAGAATACGTCGTGATGTTAAACACACATACCTCTCCCGAATCTCCAACTGAGATTCACTAACTTTGACATGTAATAAGTAAAAAAAACAATATTCAAAGCATCATGAAATATAGCACACAAAAGAAAGAGATAGGCAAAGCACATTATAATTTTGATACATTTTTGCATTGTGCATTTAGAAAGTGACATCATCAAATGACTAAGCAACAAACAATGGAACCGAATGATGGACTGGCTCAAGGTCTCTGCACAGCAGATTTCTCAGAAGAGGCTCGAACCAAGACTATCAGCACAAACAATTGACTACATTGTCCCACATATAAGAAACCAACAATATAGAAATAAGATTAACAAATTCTTTTCCACAGATTACAATACTTTCTGACGTTTAAAAAGAAGTTCTATCACAAAACGACTGTTCACAAATGTTTCTATTATCCATTTCTTCCGTGAACTACTACCACAGAGCGTTTGCAGTAGTCTGACAATGAACATTCTTACTTACTTACTTTTACAGCATCGCAGCAACTATTGACTGATAACTTGCACATCATAAAGATAAAGGTGCTACATAAATGACTAGAGATTACGTGTACTAACGTCGGAATGACTAATGGAGAGAATTCCGTCTTTAACGGTACAACGTCGCTTCTGCCAGACTTTCTTAATCTTTCCTTCGCTCTTCTTCAGCAGAAATCCGTTCTTCTCGTGGCCGTGCATCTTGTTTCCTTTCAGCTGATGAAGGTTGTAACCAGATGGCGCCGGTGCTGTCTAAACATTCACACAAGAAGAACCAGCTCTCATAAATAATGTGGCAATCGCTATAATCAGACAAATGGAATTCGTTAAAAAGCACTGCAGTAATAATATAGAGAACTAAAAATGTCTAGGTGCAAATGTTTAGGAAAACAGATCAGAAGACAAGTAAAACACTTCTCTGACGTGTAGTTTTTTTTCCACAATAAGACCAATAATAACAATAATAATAAGACTCAGTTGCTTGCAATGGACAGATTTGCACATCATGGGAAATAATAAAACCTGCGTAGCTTTCATAAATATTATTATGCATTTATTAAAAGCCCGATCCAATGGACCTTATAAAAGTGGTATTACAATGGACTCTCAGCAGATAAATGACGATGTTACAAACATTTGGCAATTGCACTAAGAAATTGTGAGTGAAGAAATAAGTCTGCTCAAGGTTGCTATGCAGTAGCAAGAGCTCAGAGTCAGTTTTAATCTGTACTAACCACGTAACAAGCTGAACCAGCCAGTCCACTCAGTATATTGTCAAATGGTATGCACTTACCAAGCTAATTCCAGATTCCGACGCAGTTGACTCCTTAAAAACAGGACTCAAGACTTATTTATTTGGTGAGATGTGTAACAGCATGGCTATGTTATGGTGCCATACAAATTGTCATTGCTATTATTATTATTACTATTATTATTATCATTATTATAACTATTTTAATCAGCAGTGTGTCTCTCTGTATGATAAGAAATCCTGTTAATGATATTTTACAACTTTTTGGATATGTCGTTAACACAATCACAATCACAAGTCTTTCATAGCAACAATAGGAAGGCAGCTGATGTGGAAAAGAATGAAACCTCTTTGTAGGAGGCCATTCGTTCCTTGAGCGCATCTCTGAGGTCCAAGAGATTTCGCCGTTCCAGTCCTTGCTTTGACTTCAGTCGTTCCAACGTCATCACGAGATCCTCGATGTAGCCCTGGAAGTGCTCCATCATCTTCAGACCTTCCTGGAAGAAACTGAAACACACCGACAGATAGTGGCTCTGCATAAGTTACAAATTACATAAAATTGCATTGCATGTGTGTAGTGGGTATGTTCGTTGCCTTGCAGCCGGAGGGCTGCAGGTTCGAATCCACCTCAAACTGCCTTGTAGGGACCTTGGGCAAGTCCTTCACTCGCAATTGCTCAGCGCTTCAACGCGAGACTCCGATTCAGTGTCCATGCTGTAGCCGGGAGTGCTTCCGAGTAGAATCTTGAAGGGGCGCTATAACAAGTGCACATACAAACAAAAAAATTACATATATTACAGTAATAGAAAAGCAATCCCTGATGCTAAGACAGGGTCAAAAGAAGAGAAGGATCTGCCAGAGCTATAAACTCATCAGCGACTGGGTATTTATACAAATTGACCTGCAATGATTTACACCTTTTAAATATAAAATCTTTTTAAAAATAACTGTTCAGTTTTTAATTTTATATATATGCACAACTACGATTTTGTTCAAACAAAATCATAGTTGTGCAATGTGCATATATATATACACACACATATATATACACACATATATATATATATATAAAATATGCATATATGATACTGAACGGCTGTACAACTCATGCTCACAACCATTGCAATATGTTTGTTTAAATTCTCTCATAAAGTCTAAAGATAGTTTACTATTCTGTCTAAGGTGGGCCTAGAACTTATGTCACTGGCCTTGGAGCAATTACAAAGCATTGAGCAATGTTACATTAGAGAATAGACTGGCATCATAGACATGGTCCTCACTGGTCAGCTGAGACAGAGAAAGTTGTAAAGAGATGATCAGAGGAATGACAACAATAATCAAATCTGACTCACTTTCTCTCGGCATGGTAGTATTCAACATAATGCTGGAGTAGGTCAACTCCCTTCTTTGTCTTTATGTCGTTCACTTTTATCAGGTACTGAAATCGAAATCATTTCGTTAGTTAGTACATAATTCATTAAATTAAGCAAGAGCACTCTCATCTGATAAAATCCAAAAGTAAGATAATGCAACGTAACAAGATTCCATTCAACAATGAAATAGACATCAAGATGATTCATGTAGCGCATAATGTAGAGCAATGCTTCAGAAACATTCGGAAAAGGCTCTACATGAAGTGCTAAAGAGAATTGCAAACAAACATTGAAATACATTACCTCACACATCTGAAACTGTAAGACCTGACGTTCACGTTCCATCTCCTCCGCAATCTACAAAACAATTCACGTCAGATGTCATCTCACCATAAGAAGAAGATGGACAGCAGCACGGCTGTTTTTAAGGAATTTTTAGAACTGCACAACTCCCTTCTTTCCTTTCCCATCACCAATGGAAAATTACTTCCAATCGGAGGACAATGACCTTTTTTGCTAATTAATTGTACAGAAGTGCTTCTACAAAGTTCTGCACATTTTGTGTACAACTGCACGCTAAAAAAGCCCTGGACAGCAGTCCCTTCATCTAACCTCAAAGGGTTAGCCATGGGTAGAAAGTGGGCGCAACTTTATTTTCTTGGCCTCAGCATATGGTGGTGAGCTGCCAGTCCTCTCCTTCACCAACCAATATTCCCACTGACAGTAAACTTGTGCAGCTAGCGAGATGCACAAGTGAAGCACACTAGCCACTAGTGCACTATTGCATAACCCCTTGCCGCCATTGTACAAGAGGTTTCTAGCGACATTTACATTCACACAAAAAAACTTATAAAGTAAGTTTATTTCTACACTTTCGAGTAGAGCAATCTAATATTAAACACATTTTCAAAAGCACATAGCATCGACACAATAAAATGCATTGTATTTGCTTTATTGTCAATGAAATTCACTGTGAAAATGCAGCAATTAACAAAAGAGCGAGATTTTGCTGCTATAAAATAGAGGCCATATTACACAATGTAGTTTCCATTGTGGCCTAATGGATTGAGACAAATGTATTCGTGGCTAGAATTTCGTTATTTAGTGTCAATTTAGAGTTAATGGCCAATAAATGTATCTGAACATCATTCTTGACAGGAAGTTCTCATTATCTCTATTAGGCAGGGCAAATTGGTGTTAATGGCAGAACTTGTATCAACTGTCCTGTCAATAAATCAATCAATAAATCAATCAATGAATCACTTAAATCTATATAGCACCCCTTCAAGATCTCTACTGAGAGGCGCTTCCAAGCCAGGTCTAATAAACAAAGAAAAGTCTTAAGAAGACGATAGAAAGATCCAGCAGAACCACAGGGAAGCGAGTGGAGAGCCACAGGGAGGCTATTCCAGATAGCTTGACCCACCACCGTTCCAGACTCATCAGTCACCTGGGTATCATGCAGTCATAGGCATGGGGATGGAGGGAGAGTAGCGAGTTTATTTATTTGGTGGTAGTAGTTGGTGCAGGACATGGCCTTGCTCCATCAGGACAGTCAAAAGGATGCAAGCGTAATATGGGAAAGACAATGCTGATGGCTTACTTCTGCTCCAGTGACTTCTGTTTTGATCATTCCCGCATCTTTAGCCAACTGCTTCTTCTCTTTTTCAATTTTGTTGCTGTCACAAATCAATTAAAAGAAGGTCGTTTAAGTGCATCAAAAATTCAGCCAGCTGTTACGTCCTGCTCTAAACAATTCTCATGGCATGGCAACAGACAGTTCACAACAAATACATCAATGAAATCATTGCAGTTGATGCCCTTTGAGTTTCTAAAGTAATGAAAAGTTGCCAATTAATAATCTATCTAACGGAGGAATTTCTCTAGCACCCCTTCAGGATAACTGTTGAGAGGTGACCCAGGCACAGATGGAGAGGAAAGTCTTGAGTAGTTTATAAAAAGAGTTAGACAAGATCCGCGGAGGAGATCGCAGATCAAAGGGAGGTTATTTCAAACAGAGGGACCAGCAATAGAGAGTCCTATTCTGTCTGATGGCTATGCGTGCAGTGAACACAAAGTCACCTCTAAAGCCTGAGTGCAGAAAGTGGTGACCATAGCAAGTCAAGTTATTGGCCGCCTCAGTAGACTATTTTAAAACAAAGCTTAAAACCTATCTGTTTGCTAAGGCGTATCCCGCAGTTGGCCGTTTGTGAGGCGCCCTTGTAGCGGTATGGCCGCGTTACGGCGCCATATAAATTGTCGTTATTATTATTATTATTAAAGTAAAGAATGATTATCATTGTACGAAAATTGTTATAGCATCTATGCAAAACTCTCATAGTTCCTCTGGCAGAAACAAAATAGATGTGTGTAACGTACTGAAAAGTGTTGGATTGTTTGCTAAATTTCATCTACAGACATGCAAAGATTTGACATTATTATAATAGAGGTGAGGTGGAAGAAAAATGTTTAGTTTAAGCCTTACAATTTACTTTCGTAATCCTTCCATGCTTTGTCGAATGGTTTCTTAAGATCGCCTCTGATGCCACTGAAGTCACCGTGGAGGAAGGTGTCCAACGGAAAGAGGACGATGTTGTTCAACTGTTGCATCTGGAAGAAAACAATCGAAACGACGACGTTCGTTCAGTTCAAACAAACAACAGTACTTTATACAGTCCTTTAAACAGTACTCCAAGACAGTACTCTTGGGCAGTACTCTTAGACAGTACTCTAGGACAGCACTTTATAATAGCACTTATCATTATATAGTGGTGCCAAAAACTGCGCAGTAATCAGTATTAAGGATACATATATGACTCACCAAATTTCTCATCATGGCGGACATTTCCTTCGTAACAATGGAAAACTTGTGAAAAGCGGCACTGACATCATGCTCTGGTTCGCGTTGAGAATTATTGCCCAACTTCTCTAAGTTCTCTGCCAGGTAATTGTCACTGGAAATGTACACTACAAGAGCAATGCAGATAATTGTCACTAGAAATGTACACTACAAGAGCAATGCGAATGAACATTGATTGAGAACTGAAATATATATCATCACCAGCAGCACGATTTAAGTCAATCATCTATGACATTGGATTTTGGACAGACATTTGACAATATGTATTATACCGGTATAAAGATTGTTAAAGAGTGCACCACAGTCTCACAGGTAACATGCAGGACTGCTAGTCGCAATACCTGAGTAGCCTACCTTGAAGAGGCGCTACATACAATTTCATGCACTACTTCCACGTAGTGCATGATGATCAACTCACAATGGGCTTCACTTTAGATACCAAATGTCTTAAACTGCATAAGCTCGAAAGCAGACTCAAGAAGAAACTTTTAACAAGACTTGGAAACAGCAGAGGCCAAAACATTCAAGACTTATGCAGGGTGAAACATCAAACACACTGTTCACTGTTTATTTAATATAATAATACATATGTACTTAACAAGTTGATAAAATCTAATCTTTATTACTGTGGCTAGGTCAGAAGAACTTCTGAGTAGGTTTACTCAAGGGAAGCACCACAAATCGAAAACTATGATAACAATATAATATTAACGCTACAACTACTTACAGTTGCCTGAGCTGTAGATGGCCTTGAGCGCCTTCTTCATCTTATTTAATCCACTCCGATCATAGTCAAGTGTCTAAGATATCAAATCAAGAAAGGAAGATATCATCATTACGAAAAATAATCATATAACTTATTAGCATAAAATGTCATTAACACCAGCAATATTAGTTAACAGCAACATCAAATGTCAGAAAGTCAAGAATTTTAACATGCCAGAAACATCATATTTTGAATGTCTTAGCAGATTAGACTTTTAAAGGATATGGAAAAATCTGAATATCAATGGAAAAATGGAGTCAAATGATTGAAGCCGAATTACCACACAGAACTAGCGAGGCGCTGAGTATTAATGATGAGCACAGTATAAATCTGTGATTTCTTTCCGATGAATATAGATGAATAAAACAATGTACAGCTGACAATGGTCACAGCATCATAATATAATCGCATAATCAATCTGAAGCATTGCATCTATGATGAATTGATGGTCAATATTTATTATTTTAAACTGTGTATTAACCAAGCGTAACTATTGCTCAATCTGTTCATACAGATAAATTTATGAGACAAATGTCATAATTGTGAATACGGACATAATCAAACAGATATTGTTGCTTTATAGGTAACTTAATAATAAATCACCCTTGACTCAAGTCCTCATACAGATGAAGACTTTGAGCTAGAGACATATCGTGAATGCAATACTGCCTTTAAGTTTAAACCCCAACCTCGCTTCTGTACATCAGTTTCGCAACACTTCACGGATGAGTGGATCAAAATCCAACACTAGATTCACCAACAACAAATGACTTGATGACCTTAAGTAATTAAAACACTGTAAATCAAGCCCATCCCTAGACTAAATTTAAGAGAGGTCGCACATTAAAAATTACCAGTAAGATTCTGTCATTTGTAAACCCGAGGCCATTTTAATTTTCGCACAAATTATTATGCCATTAATAATTCTGTGCTTGAAAACATTAGACTGGTAGATGAGTGACATTCCAGGTTTTGCATTGCACGAATAAATTTTGGAAGAACGCTTGTGGATTGCTCCATAGGTTTGGTTTAGGTCTGTGAGTTTGGTCTCGTCCGGGAAGTGAGTACAGAACCACCCACCGTCTAACTCTAACCTACCTCCTCAAGCGCGGCGACCGTAGCCCTGCACTGGCCGAGTCGAGACACAAACGTCGACGTCGTAGGCGAATTGTAGTCATCCCAGGCCTCTCGTAGAAATTCTGTGACAGAAATATTTTCCGGCATCGCATGTTCTGATGGCATAACCAGAAAATCTTATTGAAAAGAGAGAAAAACATAAACAGCACGTTATCCGCTCGAAGACTGGTTCCCCGTCGCTAATCAGGTCAACAAGGAAGTGGCGAGAAATACGCCGAATTTTGTTATTTCGCAAAGCAAATGCTGAGAAACGTTTTATCAGTTATTCTGTCATTTTACATTAAAGAATGTAACTTTTAGACAGTTAGCTACTGTTCTCGAATGTATTTCACGAGGTATATAACTTCCTTTGGAAGATACCGCAGCTTAAATATTTATGTGGCGCTGTCTTTTGCTAAATGCCGTGGCAATTCTTGAAGTCGATTAGATTCTTACTTAAGAACTTCCTTGATTCAAAATTTTACCTCTGTGTACTTCAATATTAATTAAAGCCAACTTCTGGCAATTCAGGTAGGTCCAGAATTCGGAGATTTTTCAGTAGACTGCGAAATAATAAAACTGGCCGACTCTTGGTTAGTAATTACGTCATTAAGTGACACTCTCAGCATTCATGTCTATTCTACAGCGACATGTTATCCGTGTTTATTTAAAATTCTTTGCATTTTTAAGGTTTACAGTCTGATGCCCTACTTCGATAAGCGTAATTTTATATCGCCGATGTAGGTCTAAGTTGTCCAGTTTTGTTGAACGAAAATGTGATTCCAAGCTACACCTAAATCAACCTATAAAATATAAGCCTATCTAGGTTAATGAGAAAATAGTTTGCGTCGATGCAACACGAGATAGGCCTACGGGCTAAGCTTTTAGACCTAATTATTATACCTGGAAGTCTACTACTACCACAGATGTTATAGTCATAGACTACCACTAGACTCACTATAAGCTACTACTACCACTACTACTACTACTACTACTGCTACTACTACTGTCCGTAATGTAGGCATATACTAGGCCTATATTATGAGCCTGCGATAGGCTACGTTCTAAGGCTTCCAGTAGGTCTGAAGATCATAATTTCGTCGTAGACCTATAGCTATTACGTCATCGATGCAACTGTGATTGGGAAACGATTATAACGACGTCATCTTGTAAAGCAAACGTCACTTATGACTTTGCCATGGTAGGCCTAACGTGAATCTGATTTCTTTTCGACGCTTGTTTTGGTAAATTAAGTTACATGCAGGACTTTTCTAGCGTGCAGTTGTGCCGAAAATGTACAGCTGTAAATGGATTTGTGCAGTTGTAGAAGCATTTCGGTGCAGTGAAAAATTAGTTTTAAATGGTCATTGTTACGAAATTGGAGTAGGTCTAATCTACCGCGAAGGATGGGAAGGGAAAGAAGGGGACGTGCAGTGTAAGAACCACGGTTTTCCGGTAATATGAAAGGACTTTAAAAAGTTGGTTGAAAAATTCGACGCCGTTGGGATTGTGCAGTTCTACAAACTCATTTTTAAAAAGTCCGGATAACAAGTTCAGACGTTAGAAGAGTCGTGAAGTGGTCGATATTAGGCCTACAAAGCAAGCTGCAGTAGACTTTCTACTTACCGAAAAATTCGAAGACAAAAACCTGCATGGACGGTGAGAAAAACTGATTATGAAATTATAATTAATTGTAAGAGCTGAAGTTTATTCTATGATTCTGTAGTAGGCTAACAGATATTCGACTACCGAAACGATAAATGAATGAGGATTTAAGATCATCATAATCAACAACCGATCGAGGGACCAATTAGGTGCTCGATCATTTGCAGGAAATTCAAATTAGGTCCTAAGTCAATAAATTTAAAATTAAACTAGCCTCTAATTCGCCCATGGATAGCCTGCCTATAAATAAGGAATGCAAAGAGAAGCCGTCGCAAGACATATTCGTTCAATCGCTTCACAAAATAAAAGCACACCAATTCAGTTACATAGAGTTTTGCATGACGATCTATAGCCTTATGCCCTGCATATAATTATGCAACATAGGCCTATATATATATATTATATATAGTAGGGTGCCACTCAAAAAAAATTATTTTTATTTTTATCTTCCCACCCTCCAAATATGTTTCCATTGTTGAAATAATAAGGTTCACAAAATTTGGAAGCATTCTAAAAATATTTGCTGGTAGCTCCACGTGGTTAAAGTTTTTAGCATTGAACAATGTTAATTTTCATGCTGTTTCAATGGCTAAGATACATTACTATGAAGGGTATTCATTATTGCTAAGTTAGTGATGAGCAATTGAGCACAGCACTACTGGTGAGCAACAGTAGACCCCTAAGTAATTAGAAATGTCTGTGGTTTGCCTCTCAGCAACTTATAACACAAATTTATTCTGTTTTTCATAGTGATGAAGGACACCATTGAATGAATCAGCGGCATTGTTGACCACCATCAGACTCTCTGCTCATATTGGAG
Organism: Lumbricus terrestris; assembly: GCA_949752735.1. Classification (NCBI taxonomy): domain Eukaryota; kingdom Metazoa; phylum Annelida; class Clitellata; order Crassiclitellata; family Lumbricidae; genus Lumbricus; species Lumbricus terrestris. The sequence goes on along the minus strand of OX457037.1, from coordinate 66,954,079 downwards.
CACTAGCATACTCAGAAATGCTCTCTCAAGTGCTAGGGTGAAGGTCTTAAGGACAAGAAGTCATGTGATATTCCAATTGGCACAAGAAGCTGCTAAGTATGTTGTGACAACCATCGCTGCATTGGTATAGCAACAGTGCCATGCAGCACAGCATGTCAAGGAGTTCGTCCATGAGTTTCTTAACTTAGGTCTGTGACCATTGCTTCCTTCCAGAGGAACCATTGTATCAAAGAAAGTAGGACCATTTAGGATTTCACCTAGATGCTACAAATGACTACAGAGGGACTTGATTGCTGAATCGGCAACAGTTTGGTTGTTTGTCGGTATGCATCAAACTCATGCGGAAGATTCAAGTCGTTGTGAGGATCATGCATGTGCGTACAGACACTTAATGTACAAATTCACAACTGCTTTGAACTCTTGGAGAGCTGACAACTCACGTTTGAAACGTTTGGTAACGTTTATTGAGAGTGAAATAAGTAGCTTTTAAAACTGTATGTGACCTTGCCATCCATCTATAGGCAAACTAGCTCTATAGGATGCATGGGCTCCAGAGGCATGGATACGCATATATTCCCCACTTTCCACTCCTTCTAAAAATATCAGTGCCAGGTGAAAGAACTCATAGTGGTCCTAACAGTCTTGGCTGAATATCATTGAGCTGGATGATCTCAATAAACTCACTTTGCATCAGATTCAAACCAGTGCAGTCGTTATCACCTTTATACCGTTTTCATACCGGATCTGCTTCAAATATGTATACCTGAGTCTCTAAATCTGTTAAATTATATCTTGATGTTATGCCACTGGAGTTCCCATCTAGTGTTGAACGCTTTGGCATCGACTAATCCCATGATTTTGGTCTACAAACCAAGCTCATACGCTTTTGTACAGACAAAACACAGGCACCAGCATGAAGGCGTGTAGTGCTAGTTGTATGAAATGACATAGACAGTACTGAGTCTTTATTTAGCCTTTTTTGGTTTATTTCTGTTATTATAACAACAACCAAGAATTGGGACAGATTAAAAATTACAAAAAACATTATTATTCTTAGTCAGTATGAACAATGAGTCACAGCACAGTCTGTTCTCTGTAGATATAAGTTATTTCCATACGCGATTTCGAAGAAATGATGTGATACGCTATTATAAACTACTAACGCGCGGAGCTACCTCTAAATATTCATCAACCTGAATAAAATTTGTTACACATGAGTTTCTTGTCATAGAAAACATTTTTAGGGGGTGGGAAACTGGATTAGGCAAAATTATTTTTTGACCATGCATTTCGTTGGCACCCTAATATATAGCCTATATAATATATAGCCTATATATATATATATATATATATATATACAATGTTGCATGTCGTCTGTTTAGAGTGCAATGGTTCTAACTCCACTTTTCGAAATTGTTCAGGAGAGCAAATGTAAACTTTCGATGATTGCCAAAAATCCAATTATTGTCATATCATTGTGATTTATGAAAATTTGGATAGCAGATTATATCCTTAGTTTGAATAATATAATCTTTTAAGAAAAATTAAGCCGCCGCGCATACAATAATAAAGTTTGTGGAGGACAGGAGGCAAAATTATAGCAATAGAACCTTTGCGCATTTCAAAATATGTCGGAATCTTAAGATAGATAATAATTTATTTCTTCATAATTTTTGGATTTTTTTAAAAATAGATCGTTTCCCCTAGTTGGAATGATGAAATCTTTTAAGTATTTTGTGTCTCCGAACCTGAAAAATAAATGTTTGTGAGAGAAAGTACGCAAAATGATAACTTTATGACGGGAGATAGGCCTAGCTAGCCTATGCCTAAAACCTCCGCAGATCCAAAATATTTTTAGATCTGAAGATAGATCGTTTTATAACGACTCAAATATGCGGTTCATAATTATCTTTTAAATTATTATCAACCATTACATGAAAATAATGTGGTTTCTGCCTGTTTTAGAAAGAAATAATAATAATAAGCTAAAAAATGCGCTATAACAAGCCACTCTTAAATACGCTTGTGGTCGCTTACAACATGCACAAATGAATTATAATTGAGTGCTAATTTTCATACTTTTTCAAAATTCCTTGATTAAAGTAATTGTTTTTATTATAATAATAAGATTATTATGCTAAGAATAATTTTCCCGACCAAAGCAACATGTTACAGATTGTAAGAAAGATACGATTTCCCTAGGATATAATTTTTAATCGCGTTTTCTGCACACCTTCGGTTAGCATTCTTTGCGTGAATAAATAACTAT
>OX457037.1:66869310-66946810 GCA_949752735.1 Lumbricus terrestris | reverse complement strand
GTTCGGCCACGGGGTAAGTTCGGCCACAAAGATTACTCCGTCTTCCTCTATAGGTCTGCCTTGATAACCGCGACGACAGAAACACCATCCGAGTTCAGATTACATTACACGAGGTTGGATTATATTGATCGTATTGTACTGAACGCAGTATTAATTGGGTTGGAGTGGGAGGTGAGATCATATCGAAGCGTCGCATTCACAGACAGCTGTGCTAATATAGAACGACAGAGTAAGAGAGGCAGACTATATATATGTATATATTATATATATGCAATTATGCATATATGCATATATATATATATATATATATATATATATATATATATATATATGAAGAGCAGATGTAGGCCTATTAGGTCGTATTATACTCGTATAGACGTCAACATGAAAACGCATCCATTACATTATCAGATTGAAAAAGGATTTCGATGAGAGGCAGAAGTTGGAATAATAGAAATAGAAGGAGGAGGAAAAGAGGAAGAGTAGGAAAATGAAGAAGGAAGTAGACGAGGAAGCGGAAAGGAGAGGGAAAATGAGAGTAGAAAGAGGAGTAGGAGGAGGAGTAGGAAGAGATAAAGGAATAGGAGGAGAAGGAGGCGTGAAAGGAGAGGATGCCTAGAGGAGGATTAAACGTACCGAGGAAACTCTGTAACGCCACAGTCGGCTTTAAATCCATCTTCCAGTTCATTGCGTGCGATGAGCTCGATGGCTACCAGTGGGAGCTGCAGAGAGGCCAAAAGCGAGAGGCAATTATTACGGGTGAACCAAGGGAGGAGATCTGTCGAGTTTATCGAGGGCGATGACATTCATTTATCCACCGCCTGCAGCTGCTAGCTGGTTATATTATTCTAATAACTTCAAAAATAGAGGGGGGATATATAGGAACCTCAAAAATAGAGGGCAACTGCAGCGATATAATATTCGCAGCACATCTGTACGGCAACTCTCTGTATGCACTCCTCCGTACACATCCATAGAAATAATATTATTAATCAAACCATTAAGAAGCTTGTTTGTTCTATTATTCAGACAGCAAATTTCTATATTTAGAAGACACAGTAGCTACATAGTTATGTAACAACATCGCAGTGTGGCCTGGTATTGCGAATGCGGCACAATAACACTTTCAAGTTTATAATGAGGGGGTGACAGCTTAAAAAAACCTTTGTGATCGTGCAGTTAAATTTTTTGCAATAGACCCAATGACTAGCGAATGATTATTTGTTATTGATTTCCTGCTAATTGTAGTCTACGTTTACAGGGGCGAATCCAGGAGGCCGATCCGGCCATGGCCCCATTTAAAAATTGCATGGGACGTGGCACCCCCATTTGGTTTCAACAAGCCATTAAATAAATGCAGCGAGAGAAAAAAAAAGGATACTAGAGAGGCCTTTACTCCGAGACCAGGATGACTGACGAATAAAAAAGGTCATCGACTATTTAGCGGCTAAAACGGTATATTTTTCTTGGAAATTGGACGAATGATTGAAAAAGGGTCATCTGATTTTTCGTCGCCGACCAAGAAAATTATTTTCCCTCTGTCACAAGACCGAAATTTTTTGCCCCCCTTCGAAAATTTATCTATCCGCCCTTGTACGTTTATGATTGATATCAGTCGAGATTTAGAGATTCGTCCGGATTTAGATGAACAATTAAATTAAGCTGACTTTATATCTTGATGATCGCGGGAGTCATGACCAAACGAATGTCTGCAGTCATTAGACATTGGTCTTAATTTAAGAATTACTGTCCAACGCTTGAGATCTCTCTTAGGGATCGATCAGAGGAGAGAGAGAGAGGTGAGATGCACTCTGTGCATCACTCTGTCTTCTGCTGAGCAGCGGCAGATGCTGCAAATAATTATTATCCAACTTACATGATATATGTAGATAGCAACGCACATCGAAATGCTTACCACACACCTTGCGTCCTTCTGAAGCCGAGTTTCTCGTCTCTTTGTCTATGTCTGTCTGCATGTGTGGTGCCTGTCTGTGTCGGTCCATATCTGCTTGTCCATCTGCATGCATGTGTGTCTGTTTGCCTGTTTGCTTGCCTCTATCTATCTGTCTGTGTGTCTGTCTATTTGCCTGCCTGCCTGCCTGCTTGTATGCCTGCCTGTTTCCCGCTGTGTCAGTCTGTCTGTCTGTTTCCCTATTTATCTTTCTGTTTGTCTTAGTGTTATTGTCTCGGTATGTCGATCTGCATGGTACTGTTTTTTTACCATGGCGCCACATCATTTTACCTGTGCATATAGGCCTATAATATCACTATGTTTTATGGTTGCGTCTTTGGATGCATACCTGAATCATTGTATGTCTCAGTCTCATCATACGCACCTGCTGTATATTTGCGTGGCAACTTGCAAGAGACTCTCAAAGACACCTGAGCATGACCATCAAACAGATCCAAGACACTCGATAATAAATAAGATACCACAATTATAGACCTAATAGGACTAATGATATATGCAGGAAATCGCATGAGATGGAAAGCAGCTAAGGCAATAATCTCTAGCGACGATTCAATGCAGAGAAAACGCATCGTGACAATCCATCCACTCGGAATGTGGTGTATAAAAGCATAGGCGCAACCACCCTATGGGACCCACGGGACGCGTCCCCCAACTTTTGAGTGGTCCCCTAACTTTATTATTATGGTCCCCCAACCTTTAGGACGTGATTCATTATGGTCCCCCAACTTTTAGGACGTGATTGCACCTATGTATAAAAGCATGTCTCAACTGGCTCCAAAAAAGTGGAGGATTTCAAACAAGAGCGATCTGCCATAATTATATGCAGCATAGGTCCTTCCTTGCAGGGCTTTTTAAAAGGAATTTTTAGAACTGCACATTGTACAATCATTTCCTTCTCTTCCTATCCTCCCTGGCAGATTAGGCCTGCTCCCGATCGCATGTCATTGACCCTTTTAACTATCTCTGGCTGTACAATGTACATATGAGCTTAATTGGTTTCCTGAACTGCACAAATCCAGTTAGAACTGCACATTTTGTCACGAACTGCACGGTAAAAATAAGTCTTCCATCCATGGGCATTACATGGGGCTCATGTGGGGTCAATAAGGGTTCTAGGTTATATGGCAATATGGATACTATTATAATAATATGATACCGCATATAATAATAATAATAATAATAATAATAATAATAATAATAATAATAATAATAATAATAATTTTCTTTAATTCAACGCCTGCAAACGCACTGCGCTTTACATTTACAAGTTATGTAGTAATCTTAATTAAACTTAACTACTAACTGAACATACAGCTCTGTAATTACACGGCGCTAATAGCAGCCTACAAAGCATGTCTGCCCAACGGGGGCTCGAACCTGCTACCTCTCGCACCCTACGCCAGCGTGTTATCCATTGCGCTACCGGGCGCACCCCCTCCCCGGCAAGGAGAACAGAAGTTTACGCGTTTGCGTTTAGCATATGGAAGTGTATAGTTTTGACACCTCGTAGGATCGGATTTTACGATTCATATGCTATCTGCTGAGTGATACAGCGAAGGTGAAAGGTGCATGCATTGAATATCAGCAGAGGCGCTGACAAAAGCAATGGCAAGTTATGAGAAGAGGCGCTAGATAATTATGGGTGCGCATAATTATATACAATTATACATGCGGCATATTATATACCGTGATAGAAAGTAATTGAAAATGGAAACAAGACATCGTGCAGACGCAAGAAACTTCAGCGAAGAAAATCGTTTGCATGAAATAGCGGCAGAGGTGTAGACTGAATCTTTTAGACGTGCTGGACAGTCTAAGTAGGTTGCCCTCGTCAGGTCTTCACTGCAAAACAGTTATGTATACCTGATCATCCTCACATGCATGCTTTCCAGTCTCTCAGTCGATACCCACATCAAGTTCTCCAACCGATACAGGAGCGTATAGCCTACATGTTTGCCACGCTGCATTTCAATTCCAAAACTCTCTCAATTTAAAAAATTCTCAGTTATCTACCAATGTTATACGGCCCACTGTTATCCGTCTCATATTCTTCAACGAAGGCCTATCCAGAGTGAGAATTGAGTGAGAGCTGAGAGACTCAACCCCCAGTCATTTCTATGGCTCCATACTGAAGTCTGTTTTTCACACCCCAACTCCACGTGGATCATAGTCCAACTCCCCAGGTGTTTTTCACAATTCTCATATTGGGCCTATCGCCCCAAAAGCTTTCCAATCCAAAGTGGAGTTCCACCTCTTCAAGAATTCGTACCACAACCTATTCACTTCTCCACTTTCTAAGCCGTCGCATCCACAGTGAAACTCGCCTACCAGTCGCTCTGCTTCCTCTGGTTTCTGGAAGCCGAACTGGCAGTTCCATTGGACATCTCTCTGACACTACAGCGCTCCCCAATAAACTGGTGCCCTCCGCTTGGTCTCAGAATATCGCCTTAGAAATTTAGAATTGACGATTAAAAGTGTTTAATCTAGTCCATCCAATAGAGGGCGATGAGGGAATTCAGGTCGGGGGTGGGTGGGAGGGAAACGGCCGTTCTGGGCAGACGGCAACCGTTGAGCCCAGTCTGCCCAGACACCGACGGCACCTTTTGACCGGCATTTTTTTCTGACGACCTTTTTTAGCCTTTCTCCAAAAAATATTCCGGTAGTCTATTTTATAATCTGCTGTCTTAGTGTTTGAACCTAGATTTTACGAACATTTTTCGTGGAGGGAGAACTGGTACAATGGTACATGTTGCGTTTTTCTGGGGGTGAAATGCTACATTTATAGCCTACATGTGAACAACAGCTCCAGATCTTTCTGGAAGGGAGATCCCGGAAATGTCATTCCTAGGGAGCTACCCCTGGGAACGTCTAGATTAAACACTGCCATTAAGTACCACAAGCATAATATTTATAGGCTATGTATACACATTACACACATTCTGTGGTAGAATGTGTGAAATGGAAACATGCAAAATAGAAAGACACCCTACAGTGTAACACACGCAAGAAAAGCAAAGGAACTGACAACAGAGATGATTAATACAGACAAAAGGAAGCTACTTATGGGTAGAACACGAGAACGATTGTCAACACTGTTTAAATAATAACAACGCTGTTCTGACCACGCGAGTCTTAACAGCAACATTGATAAATGGTAAAATATACGGTGACATGAACGCTGAACAGCTAACAATAGCAAAGGAATAAACGCAGTCTGGCAGTAAAAACGCCGTCAACAACGGGTCCTCATAGAATATTAATGTAAGTTAAGACTCTGTGTGTGCAACTGTGCATAGTTAATGCAAAAGACTTTGCTATGGAGGAATGATTAATAGCAGCCATAATTAGGATATTATAAGAGAAACGGTTGTAAATTGACGACGAGCAAAGCATCCATTCAACTGACCCTAAAGCAAGTACATTCATGTGCATGTAATAAACATAGTAATAATTACAGGCCTACTTGCATTTATTTTGTTTATACAATGGCCATTTGCTTCAGCAAATCGAGCGTTTAAAATGGGGCCAATAAAACGGCTTTAATAAAAAGGCATAGTTGCGTACGTTTGCTACACTGCTATACAGATGCATGCCGTGTACACACTATGACCTACATGTAGCCTAAGTTCATGACCTGGTATACAGAAATGCGCATGAATATACAAGTCTATAGAAGTGTATGCAAACGTATGCACTATGCAAACACAAACAAACATATACAAGTGTATGCAGGTGTATGCAAGTGCACACAAGCTTAATTAATTATATTTATGCTTATACGAAAGTGAAAGCAACTGCATGTAAGTGTATACAAGTTCAAAGGAGTGTATGCAGGTGTACGCAAGCCTATACAAGAGCATTTAAATCTGTAAAAAGTATACGACACGCGCATGCAAGTGTATAGCCTACACGTGCGTACAGGCAAGGTCATATTGATGAAAGCAGCTGCATCATGTAAGAGCATACAAATCCATTCGAGCGTATGCAAGTGTTTACAATTGTATGCAAGTGCATGCAAGTGTGTGCATGCCTATGGAAGTGTGTGCACGCCCGTGCAAGCGTATGCATGTGTATGCAAGTGTATACAAGTGTATGCAAGTGTATAGTATACACTTGCATGCACGTGTATACACTGTATACACGTGCATGCAAGTGTATACACGTGCATGCAAGTGTATACACGTGCATGCAAGTGTATACACGTGCATGCAAGTGTATGCACGTGTATGCAAGCGTATGCACGTGTATGCAAGTGTATGCACGTGTATACAAGCGTATGCAAGTGTATGCAAGTGTATACATGTGTATGCAAGTGTATACAAGTGTTTTGACATTGTCCTTGATGGTCGCGACCATAACTGATGACTAACCCGTGTGTGTTTGTACGGCGTTTGGCTGAACAACTGTTGTCATCCATTTCTCTAAATTATTATCGATATATTGCTCCAGTTTACGGTCTGTTCGTCTGCTTTTCGATGACGTCGTCTGTGTTGTGATAGCAGACGACAGAGCGCGAAAACAGATAAACAGAACCTCACTGCAGCTGTACATCTGTGTTATTGCTCACAGCGGGACTCATTACGTATTCATACTTTCCGTCGGGAATGCCTACATAGGACTACGTGCTGCATAACATGGAGTATAGTTGACACTTCTGTTGACTTAAATCTATACCTCATTTATATTCTAACGTCTGTAGGGTTTTCAGAATTTCTTTAGGGCGCTATATTAATTGCCTTGCTCAGGCTGGATTACACAATAGATGCATATTATGATCATGCATAAATATATTGCTTACATGCATGCGCACATTGCATAAGCTTATACAATGTACGGAGTCTTTGCGGCGTTTCACTCGAATTCTGTCACATGATTGTTCTTTATCATTATTCTATGGTCAGCTAATCAGACTCGAGTTATCAAAACGATTCATCAAATACTCAGACGACATCTATCTTTATTTACTTCGCATGTTCGCTCTTTCGTCTGACGTCTGCACTGAAAACGGGCATTTTGGAAAACTTAGCGGAGTTACAATTGGGGTGGATGTCATGAAATCGGTTCCAACTCAACCATCAGACAGAAAAACATTAGTCTAATTCTTCTTCTGGATCGGGACTGGATGGGCATACATGAAACATGCAGTATGAAAGTCGACGCACGCGAATACACCAGAGCGCGGGGATAATCTGGTGCCCTGCGCTTGGCTTTTGAGTGGCGCTTTAGAAAATTGGAGGCTACGATTACGATTACGATTACGATTACGAAACTGATCCAGGAGAGTTAAAGTCGTCATTTCCAGCCTGAATCTAACGATTCCTCTCGTTCGTGATCTCAGAGTCTTCGTCGGCGGAGAGAGATAGTCATGGCTGATTGGCTCATCGCGTGACTTCTATGTGCAGGTCATGACTCCGTAGTTTCGTCGGATTCGGTCAATATACGCCATGCATGCAGTGCCTGGAATATTATACAGAAATGTCAACATTGCTTTGCACTGTCCGTCGTGATGCTCTCCAACGCCACTTGAACTGGTAAGTAACATTTCAGATATAATATCTTGCTAGAATGTTGTATTTGTCGCCTGCTGACTGCTATTTTACATGTATTTGCAAAACAATCGTCTTTTCTAGCTGGTCAAATAAAAATAATATACTCACTTACTTACTTAGATAATATGAAACAAACGACTTATAAGTTTAGACCTAGCCTATATATATAGTCTTAAATCAAAGCAGGACTTTTAAAAAATGTATTTTTAGAACTGCACAGGTTCTTCCTTTCCTTCCCATCCTCATGGAGGATGGGAAGGGAAGGAAGAACCTGTGCAGTTCTAAAAATATCCATGGTGAGTTACTCTCTTTCGGACGGCAATGACCTTTTCAAGCAATTTTTAACTGCACGGAAGTGCTTCTACAACTGCACAATTTATCCATTTAGAAATGCACATTTTTTCAAGTACTGCACGCTAAAGAAGCTCTGAACCAAAGACCCGTCACCCGATAATTGTATAATAGACTATTGTTCCTTGGCATCTTCCAGCCGATGCTTTCGGTTTCTTCACATGCTTCCTGTTCCTGCTCCTGCTCCTCATCCTGCTCCTCCTCCTCCTCCTCCTCCCTTTCCTGTTCAGTTTCTTTCCTCTCTTCCTTCTTCCTCTGTACAATTTGTGGCATTCCAAACTCCGGTCGGTCGGTCGGTCAGTACAGCGAACGACCTTCACACGTCCGTCCACAGACGGCTGGTTAAGAACAATTGAACGAGAGACTTTTGTGCTGAACGGCAAACATCCGATCCATTCGTTAATCAAAATACCTTAGAGCATTAAGCCGAAAAGAAATAATGGGGTTTCTGGTCCACATGCTATTACTGTCGGAAGCGAGCATCTCCTGGCGTCTTAATAGCTGACGCTTTGGCAGTGGCATGAAGCCCATAGACGACGTGTCTCATTATATTTTCGCATGTATACATGTACACAGGGGCTTCTATCCCTATACATGCCGGGCGCAGCTTGCGCCCAGTGAAAAACAGGGGGGGAAACGGAATTTTTTTCACAATTTTTAGTAATGTAAACCTACAGCGTTCTGTTTGTTGTATATTGGATTAAACGAATATACAATACAATTACAATTTTTGCGGGTTACAACGAGGGGCTTCTATTCCTATACATGTCGGGCGCAGCGGGCACCCAGTGAAAAATCGGGGGGAATCAAAAAAGAGCCAAAACTCGTCAGTAGGGGGGGTGAACCGGCCATGGAGGACAGTGTTCAATCTATAGACATCTCTAGGGAAGTTCTCCAGAAATTACTTCCCCACAGAAAATGTTGGCAGAATGGTTATAGTTTTTAGCCTAACTATATATCCTACTATATAGGCCTACTTTTTGCATCACATGAACTGCTATAATATTTACGATTATGTGATTATGATGATATTATTTGCTATTTTAATAAATATTGACACAACCATAATTAAAATAATGAATATAATTTAATATTATATAGGTCCACTTGTACAAATAAATACAGGCTACTATTTTTTTACAAACTAAATGACTTCTCTCCAGTCTTATATTTCAAATTTCAGACTCAAATTTCAAAATATTGTGTTCCTTGAACTCTTAGTAAAACAGCATCATTATTACGAAGGCCTACAGGTTGCGCCAAAAAAAGTAATCCCCTACGGCTTTTTATCAATATCTTGGCCAAAAATATGAATTTTTAAAATCCAGTTTTACGGGCTTGAAGGTAATTCATATCTACGTACAATAGCCCAATTTTATAGCCATATGTGAAACAGAACAAAAGTTATATCACTTTTAGTGAGGCCACCCACCGGTTTTTGACGATTCAAAAACGCGACGCATCGAAAAGTAACAAAAAACCAATTTAATTATTCTGGCCAGTATCCTGGCCAAAACTAAGAATATCGAAATGAAATTTTACAGGCTTAAAGACAATTCATATCTGCACATGGTGGTCAGATTCCATCAAAATATTTCAAACAGAACATAAGTTATAACACTTTTAGTGAGGCCACCCCCGTTTCTTGATGATTCAAAGACGTAACGCAGCAAAAAGTAACAAAAACACGATTTTATTAAGTCTCATCTTAATTAAATAATTGTTTTCAAATAGCATTGATATTGCCAGATGATCATTATTGTTACTATTTAAAAAAGAAACAGGGCACCAGCGTAGCTGCGCGCCACTGACAAGTCACTTAGCAAGATGACGATCAAATTGGTAAATAAGGAGTCTATCAGCTTAATCAACAGGTCCATCACGAACTTTGCAAAGAGACTCAAAAGAAGTTTTGGCACGGGTGGTGGGCGCATTGAGCACAAGCTGTGAAGCACTACCAAGGTAATTTGACAACAGTTTTTTGAGATGAGACTTAATAAAATCGTGTTTCTGTTACTCTTTGTTGCGTTTCGTTTTTGAATCGTCAAAAAACGGTGGGTGGCCTCACTAAAAGTGGTATAACATTTGTCCTGTTTGATATATTTTGATGAAATCTGAGCACCATGAATTGTCTATAAGCTTGTAAAATTTCATTTCGATATTCTTAATTTTGGCCAAGATATTGGCAAAAAACCTAATTTTTGCTGCGCTTCGTTTTTGAATCGTCAAAAAACGGTGGGTGGCCTCCCTAAAAGTGGTGTAACTTTTGTTCCGTTTGAAATAATTTTTTGCAATTTGACCATTGTACGTAGATATAAATTGCCTTTAAGACAGTAAAGTTTCATTTAAAAATTCTTATGTTTGGCCAAGATATGGGCTAAAAACCGTAGGGGATTACTTTTTTTGGCGCACCCTGTATATATTGTATTTTCATTCTATTGCATTGTACTCTATCCATAAATTTATGTAACGCCTCTCGCAGTGCACACTGATCAGAGTCGCTAAACACAATGCATGGCATTGGCTACCCAATTTTTATCAGTTTGGTAGTTCCTGCCATGGTTTGTGTACCATTTGTAACAATTTCTGCTAACTGTATCTTGGTCAGCAATAATTATTCACGACCGTCTTGGGCAAAAGAAACAGGCATTAATTAAACTGATTGAATTGCAACAAATAGGCTACAAGCCGCTATAATTTTTTGGGCCTAAGTTTACTCTCATCAGCAATTATTCATTATCGCATAGTCCATCACCAGCAGAACTGAGTTGCTGAACTTGATAAATAGAGAAATTATTGTATTTACTGTATATTTATCGAAATATCAAGCCACTCTTTTATCAGCACTGAAGTGTTAGAATAATTTTGTTAGAATGACATCGTAAACTGATAGTACCATATAGGTCTAGGCCTACAATGTGGAAACTCCCAAAAATATGATTGTTAAGTATAGGGCCATTTGTCAAGTCATAGACCACTCTTTTCAGCAATCCTCCACTGAAATAATAGGCTATAGTAGGTTGTAAAAATGACAGCCTAAAATGCTGAAATTGCAATGCGGAAATTGAAAAAATTCTTACGGGGAGGAGACCATCCCTCTCACAAACCGCCCCACATCTCACAAACCTTCATTCACTAGGGGAATTGACTCGGTAACATATTGCCGAGAGGGAAGACCGACCCAGGAATAGGGGGGGAAGAAGATGGATTGCGCCCGGCTGCTTAGGGGGGATAGAAGCCCCTGCATGTACATTTCCAGACACAAGTGGGTTTTAAAAGGGAATTACATGTACATGTAAAGTCCGAGTGTTACACAAGGAACGTGCAACCAGATTGACCTGGTTGTCCCTATGGCTCGATCTTCCACAGTGTTGCACAGAAGCTTTGCCATGGTCGGTCCGTCTTTCTGCAGGAATAAGTTACCTACTTTGCCCATTTTCTGCAAGCGTTTGAAAACCATTCTCTTTGATTGTGGTTTGGTGTCAGGTCGGGAGCGCCTCAGAGGAGTTCTCTTGAAGTGGCGCTATATAAATGTGTGATTACAAATAGCCTACAATTACAATCGAGGCTATAATAGATTAAGTTAATTAATTAGTTGATAGATCTATTACACCAATGCCTGCAAAGCACAGATGACGATGAGCGTCTATGAGTCTGTATACAGTGTATAGGTCTAAATGATTTACTCAATGTCCATATGCAACTAATCCCCAAACTGGGAATTTGAATCCATATCACTCGCAGCTTTACGTTGCAAGATAAATCGTCTATCGTCATCCATTATTTAGGTGCATTTGCAGTTGGTCATATAGTTCTTGGATGGACCTCCCATGCGAACTATTCTTGCCCTATGTATACAGGAATAAAAAACGCGCCTGACTTAGGCTATAATACTGCGTCAACAGTTGAAATCCTGCACCACTTGCGATATTGGAGCTTCAAAGCTGCAGGGGCTATGTAAGTGTACATGCCTAAGTTCTTGAAATAATAGTTTTTGCAATAGAGATTGTAATGAAACAGTCCGCAAAATTGTCAGTTAGGCCTAATCCTCAAAAGCGCGAACCTTACTCATTGCTCCGCCATGCAATTCGTAGCTTTTGAGGACTTCTCTGAACAGACGCAGCGCTCGTAAGCAAGCTGGTGCCCCTCGCTTCTAGCAAGAGCTTAAGACATTGCGATTAGACATACGCATTGCACTATGTGTAAAAGGATGCATAAGCTTGCACTGTCAGTGAGATGGAGATAGCACCATATATCCTACCTACTAAATTATTAAAGGATTAAAGATTCTCGACAAAAGACACATTATGATGTGTGGACTATACCTGACTCTGATAAAGGAGTGTGTGCAAACGTTTATTCGTGAAAACTATATAATAATTATATAAATGAGATGCTCATACCCACTAGACAGCTTCTTTTAGCTTAATAAGTCTTTTAATATATATACACATATATACATATAATTATATAGGCGTGTGTTATATTCATATAGGCTACCTACTGTAGTGCATGAACATTGTCCGTGTGTTTTCATTCAAAAGTGTAAAAACGATACGTCGTATAAAGTGCATATATTCTATCTTATCTAATGAGGTTTTCTTTGAGGTCGTTTTTATCCCGCAGTGTTCGTTTGCTTTGAATCGGAGAAGTGCATTGTAGTCACATTGAACGATAGCCAAGACAGGCAGTGGAAGGTTGTGTCGGGGTTAGTCTTAAACAGACCCAAAGAGAGGAGAGAGACAGATAGACAGCCAGCCAGACAGATATAGACAAACAGAGAGAGAGACAGGCAGACAGACGTACACTGACAGAGACAAGGCGAGAAAGAAAGAGTAGGCCTAGCAGAGACACTACTAGAGTTTCACAGAACATACAGGTATATACACAGTCACAACAACAGAGACATTGTTCCAAGGTCACACACAGAGACTGCGATCGTTACGAAGCTACTAGCTAATGTAAACAGGTATACAGTTGAAGAGTCAAGGACAGGACTGTACAGTGTACACTGTACACTGTACAGCGAACTGTTAGATAGTCAGAAACACAAAAGAGATGGAGTTACAAAGTTACAGTGGCAAATACATTTGCATAAGCGGAGACAGATATAGAAAGGCAGGAAGAATTAGTTACAGAGACAAAAAACGGTCAAAATGGCAGGGAGAGTTAGTTACTAAGACAGAGCCAGATATACAAAGGCAGGGAGCCAGTTACAGAGACAGAGACAGAGACAGAGACTTTCAGAAAGGCAGGAAGAGTCAGTTACAGAGACAGAGACTTTCAGAAAGGCAGGAAGAGCCAGTTACAGAGACAGAGACAGAGACTTTCAGAAAGGCAGGAAGAGTCAGTTACAGAGACAGAGACTTTCAGAAAGGCAGGAAGAGTCAGTTACAGAGACAGAGACAGAGACTTTCAGAAAGGCAGGAAGAGTCAGTTACAGAGACAGAGACTTTCAGAAAGGCAGGAAGAGTCAGTTACAGAGACAGAGACTTTCAGAAAGGCAGAAAGAACCAGTTGCAGAGACAGAGACAGAGACTTTCAGAAAGGCAGAGAGAGAGAGAGTTACATGTAGTTAGAGAGGCATATTCGTCCCGAGGGGAGGTTGATCGCGGCGCAACCACCAAATGCCGACGGTTTAGATAAAGTTGTTGAGTTTGAAAGTGAGATTCCGTAAACGGCTTCTGACTTCTTCTGATACATTGCACAGCATCCAGATTGAACAACGCAATCGGAAATAATGTAGACGGGCGTTCAAAGAGTTGGTTAAGAAAGTACATGTAGACCAGATTGTCTACGGTTTCACTTTGGAGAGCGGCCACCTTTTGAAGACGTGGTTTTAGGCTGCATTTTGTAGAAAGGCGCCATAGAAGTCAGTTGCAGATGTGACTCGCTTTTACTGAAGTTGGCTAAATATTTGAACAGAGTTTCTGTGTGAATGATGCTGATGATAATGTTGAAGATGTTATGATGATGGTGGTAAAGGTGGTGGTGGCGATGAGGATGATGATGATGATGATGATGATGCTGATGCTGATGCTGATGCTGATGATGAGGGTCTGATGATCACGATTATGATGATGGAGACGATGGCATGACAATTATGATGATGATGATGATGATGATGATGATGATGATGATGATGATGATGATGATGATGACGATGATGATGATGGCAGGACAATGTGGACAGTGGTGATGACGACGATTGTGCTAAAGCAGAAGAAGAAGAAGATGATGATGATGTTGCTGTTGTTGCTGCTGTTGATGCTGCTGCTGCTGCTGCTGCTGATGATGATGATGAAGCACAAACACGAACGAACACACCCTGACATCCGCACATGCATCCAGCAGAGTGCACAGATACTCGAAAGACTAGCTGTTCTGATAAATTTTTTCCTTAAATCCTGTCTTCAGCCGTCTTCGATGCGAAGGTTGTCCGCACCATGAACCGTCTGTCTACAAGTCTAGCTTTCCTCTTTCATCCTTAGTAGTTCAGTCATTGTCGAAGACATAATATTTTAAATCCAGTTTGTTCGTTGTCTTCCACTTTCTCCTGAAATGCTCTTCTTAGATCCCGGTTTCATCCTCTCGTGGGATGCTGGAGAAAGCAGAGACAATTTCACAGCAAAGCTACTTTTAGATTAAACTGTTCTCTCCCTGTTGCTGTCTCTGTCCTTTTGTGTCTGCCTGTCTGTCTATCTATGTATCTGCCTCTGTCTCTGTCTATCTCTTTTCTCTGTCTGTCTGGCTGTCTCTCTCTATGTATCTCTGCCTGTCTCGGTCTGTCTCTCCTTGCCTATCTGTCTGTGTGTCTGTCTGCCTACCTGTCTGTGTGTCTGTCTGCCTACCTGTCTGTCTCTCTGTCTGCATTTTCTTCCCGAAATTCTCGTCTGGGTTGTTTAATTGAAACGTCAATCTGTCTGTCATTCGACTCACTGCTTGCGATTTCACAGATGTCAGACCACTGCTGCATCTCTCTCTCTCACTTTGGTGACTAAGTCAGTTTCGGTTCAATTTCCAGCTCATCACTTGAATCACAGGACAGCAGCTGACATACCGCGACCACAGCAACACATGGCCTCTACAGTTGCTCAGAATGTATGTATGTACATGTATGTATGTTTGTATGTATGTATGTATGTATGTATGTATGTATGTATGTATGTATGTATGTATGTATGTATGTATGTATGTATGTATGTATGTATGTATGTATGTATGTATGTATGTATGTATGTATGTATGTATGTATGTATGTAAGTATGCATGTATGTAACTATGTATGTATGTATGTTTGTATTTATGTATGTATGTATGTATGTATGTATGTTGGTATGTATGTATGTAAGTATGCATGTATGTAACTATGTATGTATGTTAGGGTGGTCGTTAAAAATAAAAGTTGGAACCTACTGTTCTCCAAGTTTCTATGTGGTGCCATTCCATCCAGAAACATCACACAAAAAGTTGTATGAGAAAATATTGATATTTAGGACTTGCACAACACCATCAAAGTTTATAATGGGAACCTATGAAAAGTAAGCATAATTTCTGTAATAAAACATGCATCTTCAAGCCAGAAATCAATTCAATGCTTTACAACGTTATAATTTCATGACTGATTATTGATGATCACGCTTATTGGTGTGTGAGCTTATCCCTCACGCTTTTCCAGTCCATTCAAAAGTTCAGCAACGCAGCCTATAGGCCTAACCTAATGACTGAACTGAGGTAGCTAATGGCTAGTTTATAAGTGTCTAAAGTTCTTTAACTTGTTTACTTAAAACAAACGATCGGTTTCTTGTATTCAATTCTTCGAATCTCCAACAGTAATATTCAACACAAAAATGGAACAATAACGAACAACAATTCAATGACACGACAAAAACGCCATCTTATTATCTCTTCACTCTAACTACACCTTATATCATGACAAGCACACCTACACGTGCCTATCTCACTCTCAGCGTACACTCTTCCTTCAGCCGCTCTGTCCGTCTCTCTGTCTCTGTCTCTCTCTCTCCGGCGACGGTCGTGCAGCGGCGACTTTCCCGCCACTCAGCCAGCTGGCCTATCTGTACGCTCAACAATTAGCTGACCAGCTATATGTTATACAATATTAGCTTACATGGTGACTAAAATTTAAATTATTATTGCTGCCGAGGTACTCGATGTCAATGTGACCTTGAAGGTTTTGCCGCACTCTCCTTTGTTCGTGCCGAGAACGACTTGCGATGCTCTTCTACAACTTATGATAGAAATTGTTTTTGTTGTTCATTCCTTGTCCTTGAGAGATTGAAATGCTGAATGAGGGTGACACCCCGCTCAGCTAGACTACTAGATCACTCTTAACCTTCATGTATCTGCAGCTTGTCGAACTCTTCGTGCAGTCTTCATGATTTATCAGACCACTTGGATCGTGTTCCAGAAGTGCATCTAGAAGTCTTAAGATTTAGAACAAGCCACGAGTAGATTTTGTCACGAAATCATGTCAGACTGGTATTTTTGTGAATGGCTGAGAGACGAGTTGTGGTAGGCTATTCGTTTTGGGAGCTCAGAACCTTCTTTGTCCATTAGAACTGCCATGATCAACTTCTTCTCTTCCAATGACACGTCATAGTGAAAGAAACCCAAGAATAACAACAGCTTGGATGAATATAAGAGATTGTGACCAATGAGTGTCACTGCAGCATCAGCAATGAACTTCTGTGGGTATAAAAAAGAGTTAGTACTCACTAGTAGAGGACCTTTTCGGCTTCTAGAACATTGACCCATAATTTGCCTTCAATTTCCGAACTTTACCCAGTATATAGGTCAATTTCCGACCTTTGGCCCCAATTTGCCTTCATGTTTGACCTTTGACCCACAACATAGGGTCATCCCGACCTTTGACCCCAATTTGCCTCCATGTTTAACCTTTGACCCATAACTTAGGACCAGTATTACACATTTGCCCAGTACATTGGTTCATTCTCGGACCCTGACCCCAACTCGGCTATTGAGAGGAACATTGACCCCTAGTTCCCCTTATGGCTACGATAGAACCAATGTACTGGTCAGGCTGATGAATTCTGAAAAAATCATGAAAAATATTTTCTTACTATAAAATGAACATGATTATCACACATGAAACTTTCAATCCTGAAAATATGATCTTCAAAGTCGTGAAGACGAAATTTAGTCAAAGAATTCAAATTAAATATAATTATCCGGACGGCATTGATGATTTTCATATCCAAACTCCGGCATTGAAAAGTTGTAGCTTAATTTATAATAGGTTTTTAGGATTCAACTCATATGGGTTTAGTATGATCGTAACGATGTATGAAAGGCAATTAGGACCGACTGAGGAAGAATCGAAGACTATCAGTATGTTTGAAAGTATTTTGGAACGCATTCAAGATTATATGCTTACAGAGGGTTTGAGTAAGAAACACTTGGTCAAAGAAATGGCCATCTTTCATCAAAAGGAAGACATGCCGCCTAAGATGTACCCGAAATTGAAAACTGCTTATCAATCAACAGAAATAACAACCGGATTTTATGATACAGACGATAACCAGATCGAACCCCTAACGCTAATATTAAAACCTACTAGATGTCGGGCCGTGCTAGATTTAACATGCAGTGTATTCATTGGAAGTGGAAAACCATCAGTCCAACTAAGAGTGGAGGATGCTATATTAGTGGAAAGAACTGAATAGCGAAAGAGGCGTTTATTTCCTACGAAGGAATAATTTTTCACTGGTAATATTCATTGAAAAATCCATCTCGTTCAATTTGAAAAAAATTATCTTGTATTAATATAAAGATAATATCTTGTATACAAAATGAACTACGATACGTATAATCTGAAAGAATTGCGACAAATTCCAAAACAAAGAGGACAAAAAGGATACTCAAGATTAAGAAAACCGGAACTTATCGCGTTCATAAAGCATGGAGATCTACTAAACGCTAGGGCACCAGACATCAAGGCTCCAACGCGTACTCCCCGCACGGTACGAGAATTACCAGAAATTACGAAACAGAGAGGCACGGTACGAGAATTGCGAGAAATTGCGAAAAAGAGAGGCACACGAGGATACTCAAGATTAGGAAAAGAGGAACTTACAGCACACGTGTCTACTATTTGGAAATTTGTGGGGAAAAATAAAGCTACTTTTTCGGATTGGCTGACTAGTGAGATTAGTCAGTTACCCCCTCAAATAAAACCACCCATTCATAGGTTCAAACTTCGAGAGACAGCGACGGCTATCAAAGGGTTTACAAAAAGATACACGATCGAGGGCAACAACAGGGTCGATGTTGCATCTTTTCTCAAGGCTGTAAAACCGCAGGTAGTTAGGCTGCTGACAAAAAATCGAGGGGTAAAAGTTCAATTCAATCTCATGTGCGTAATGGAGAAAGTAGACATGAAATCCGGCGAAATAGCAACGGCTGAGCCTAATTTCAAATCAAAGACTGATATTATTTTAGAAGCAACCGATGTGAAGGAAATATATACCAACGCAGTGGATAAAATTAAGGAGAGCATGGCTAGTTTTCAGATGCGTGGTAGTAATTGGCGATTCAGTGCTGTTTTGAAGTTGGATATCGATACAGTGGTATACAAGCCATTGAAAGGCAGTTCGTATATTCAGCTTCCCAAGTATTTAGCAAATAAAAAGGCTATTATTAATATGAAAAATGATGACGAGGAATGTTTCAAATGGTCGGTTGTCAGGGCGCTAAATCCAACTGAAGATAACCCGCATAGAATCACTAGAGATCTGATAGAACAATCTAAGAAACTCGATTGGAGTGGTATTGAATTCCCGGTTGCTGTCAATGCTAATATTATACAAAAGTTTGAGCATCGTAATAACATTAGCGTTAGTGTATTCGGGTATGAGGAGGCAGTATACCCATTATATATATCAGAGCATGAAAGCGATACCCGTGTAGATCTATTACTCATTTCCGATGGAGAAAAGAAGCATTATTGTTGGATCAAGAACTTTAATAAGATGTTGGCGCTTCGAACCGAAACAAACCACAGTTCGATGCACTATTGCAGAAGATGTTTAATCGGTTACAGAACGATAGAATCGCTTAATAAACACAGCGAGTACTGTTCGCAGCAGGACGCCCAACGAATAGAATTGCCCCCACCAGGAACTATGCTAAGTTTCCAACATTATAACAGAAAAATGAGAGTACCGTTTATTGTCTACGCAGATTTCGAATCCTTCATTAAACCGATCGATACATGTCAACCTGTTCCCAGCACGTCTTACACCAATAAATACCAGAAACATATTCCTAGCTCGTTTTGTTATCATATAAAATGCTTTGACGATGACATATATTCTCAAGATCCGGTGGTGTTTACAGCTGAAAACGAAGACGACGATGTCGCTCAGAAATTCATAGATTCTCTTGTAGAAAATGTAAAACGAATATATCACCAGTTCAAATTCCCAAAGACTATGATATTCGGTAAAAATGAGAAGAAATGTTACGATGAAGCCACCAAATGCCATATCTGCGAAGAAGAGTTGGGAGAAGACCGAGTAAGAGATCATTGTCATCTAAGTGGTAAATTCAGAGGTGCCGCTCATAACAAATGCAATCTAAAATATAAAGTCCCCAAGTTTTTCCCTGTAGTATTCCATAATCTAACCGGGTACGACAGTCATCTTTTCGTGAAGAAATTGCGAGGCGGTGAAAATGAAAAGATTAAATGCATCCCTTGCAACGAAGAAAAGTATATCTCATTTAGCAGAGAAGTTGTAGTCGATAAGTTTGTAGACAAAGAAAATAAGGAAGTAGAGGTCAAGCGAGAATTACGTTTCATCGATAGTTTTAGATTCATGCCTTCGAGTCTCGACGCGTTATCAAAGAACCTTCGTAAAGATCAGTGTAAGAATTTAGGCGATTTTTTTGAAGGTGAGAAGTTAGATCTTTTGCTTAGAAAGGGTGTTTACCCATACGATTACGTTGATGGGGTTGAAAGACTAAACGAAACCGAATTACCGCCAAAGCATAACTTCTATTCTAAACTAAACGATTCAGGTATCAGCGATGAAGACTACGAACATGCGAGAACGGTATGGAATAAATTTGGGTGTAAAACGTTACGAGAATATCACGACTTGTACAATCTTTCAGATGTTCTACTGCTGGCCGATGTATTCGAAAACTTCAGAGACGTCTGTATGAAGAACTACAACCTAGATCCCGCCTGGTATTACACTTCACCCGGACTAGCATGGGACGCCGCTCTGAAGTTAACCAATGTATATTTGGAGTTGTTGAGCGATTACGATATGTTACTGATGATTAAGCAGGGAATAAGAGGAGGTGTCAGTACGATTTCGAATCGATACGGAAAAGCGAACAACAAGTACATGGGAGAAGCATTTGACCCCGCACAGCCTTCGAAATTCATTACCTACTTAGACGCGAACAACTTGTACGGATGGGCAATGTGTAAATCGCTACCGACTCACGACTTCAAATGGATGACTGATACTGAGCTGAAAGATTGGAAAAGCATTGCCGAACGAGACGGGGAGGGGTGTATACTAGAAGTCGATTTAGAATATCCTGAAGAATTACACGACCTGCATAACGATTATCCTCTGGCCCCTGAGAGTGTGAAACCCCCAGGATCGGTTGTAGCGAAACTAATACCAAATTTAAACGACAAAAAGAAATATGTAGTTCATTACGCTAATTTACATTTGTACGAAAGTCTCGGATTGAAAATCGTTAAAATTCACCGTGGGTTAATATTCAAAGAAAAAGCGTGGCTGAAAGAGTATATCGAGTTGAATACGAAATTGAGAACGAAAGCAACAAACGATTTTGAGAAAGACTTTTTCAAGCTGATGAATAATAGCGTCTTTGGCAAAACAATGGAAAGTATTGAGAATCGAGTTGATGTACGATTAGTGAGCAACGAGAAGGAAGCTATTACGCTCGCGGCAAAAACAAATTACGACAGAAGAACTATATTCGACGAAAATCTCATCGCTATTCACATGAAGAAGACCAAGCTGTTCTACAACAAGCCAATATATCTAGGAATGTGTATTCTAGACTTGAGCAAAACTTTAATGTATGATTTTCATTATAATTACATCAAGGACAAGTATGGGGATCGGGCAAAGTTGCTTTTTACAGATACGGATTCTTTGGCGTATGAAATTAAGACCGATGATTTCTATGCCGATATAGCTCCCGATGTTAGAAGAATGTTTGACACTTCAGACTATCCAAAGAACCACCCATCCGGAATTGAAACCGGAGTGAACAAGAAAGTGATCGGTTTATTCAAGGACGAAGCGGCAGGTAAACAAATAGAAGAATTCGTAGGACTTAGATCTAAGTTATACTCTTACAAAATAGCAGGCATAGATCATAAAAAGTGCAAAGGTGTAAAAAAGTACGTTGTTAAGAAAACAATAACCCACGATGATTACAAAGAATGTCTGTTCACGAGAAGAGAGCAGTCGAGACGCATGAATGTTATCCGATCCCATCATCATGATATTTACACAGAAGAGATTAATAAGATAGCCCTCTCAGCTGATGACGATAAAAGACTGATTCAACAAGACGGGGTACATACCCTAGCCTATGGTCACTATTTATTGAAAACGACTTAGACTAAGAAAAAAAATTCTAATATAAAATGGAAATCCCAGCATGTCTCAAAAGTAAACTCGGCATCGGCCTTAAAACATTTACGAAATGGATTGAATTTCAGTTTGAAGAGGGCATGAACATGGACAATTTCGGCTCGGTTTGGCATCTCGATTTTGTTTTACCAATATCATCGTTCGATGAAAAAGAACTTAATAAAGCTGTGAATTGGTTGAATATTCGCCCGGTACTATTAGAAAAAAATATGCAAAAAGCGAACAAAATAGAGCAGATGGAAAAAGCGTATGATTTTATCAAATATTTAGAAGAAATAAATAAAAATGAGCTTTGAGACAAACAAAGATATAAACGTTGAAGGCGTAGTTCTTCCTAATTCTCCTCTCTCAAACATACAACTGATCGATGCCGCGAAGAAGCTTAATATTCCAAACTTCCGTGGTGTCTTCTTACGAGATGAACTACCGAAAAAACCTAGACGAAATGAGTGCGGGATACTGAACTTGGACGACTCGAAGGGATCTGGGACCCACTGGTGCGCTTTTTTAAAGAATGGCAAGGATAAAATATATTTTGACAGCTACGGTCTACCTCCTCCTACCGAACTGATAAAGTATTTACGTAGTCCCATCTACTACAACAGCGAACGAATCCAACCCGATGGCGAAGTCTTTTGCGGTCATCTATGCCTTTTCGTCCTAAAAAAGACTATGTCAGACGGTTGTAAATTTCAGGAAGTTATAAATAATTTATACTAATAAAATGCCTGTTGATATTTTTGGGCGAATGGATGGTGGATCAGCGCCACGAGTAGTTGCTGGTGGTGTCACATTAACTCAAGCAAACAATACTTTTCTAAGGGTAGATGGATCAAACCCTGTTACTGGAGATCTAGATATGAATGGTCGCGTGATAAAAGGTCTACCTACAACGAATACTTCGGAAGCGGGAAAAGACGAGGCACTAAGTCGGGGACAGGTTATAGATTTAATAACGAATCACGATGATTCACCGACGAACAATAATCATTTGACTAATAAGAAATACGTCGATGCAACGGCTGAAAAATATGTCAACACGAAAGCAATCGGACCCGTGATTAGCATGTACTCTACAGCTACGCAAGCCATAAGCGCTGAAAAACACACAAAAGTTTCTTTCAGCACAGACAGATTGGATAGAGAGTTCAACGGTAGAATAGGGACTACTATAATCGAGCCCGGTAAAGCCGGTTGCTATATCGTTTCAACGCACATAGAATTTCGTATATACGGTGCTGCTACTTCTGGTTTCGTTTACCTGTATAAAAATTCCGGGGTGCATATGCAAATTGCGGGTGGAGAGGGTGTGTCAGGTGGTACTATCAATGCAACAGGTAGTACCATACTTTATCTAGCCGAAGGAGATTACCTCGAGATAGGCGTTTATTCACACACCGCTTTAGGCATAGTAGCAAAAGACTTTTCCCTCGCATTCTTACGACCATAGCGACTGAAAAAAAATCTCATTATAAAATGCCTGTTGATATTTTTGGACGAATGGATGGTGGATCGGCACCACGAGTAGTATCAGGTGGTGTTACATTAACTCAAGTCAACAATACTTTTCTAAGGGTAGATGGAGCGAATGCGGCTACTGGAAATCTAGATATGAATGGCAACTGCATCACAGGTCTACCTATAATTAATAATCCGGATGCAGGAATGGATGAGGCTCTAAGTTACGGACAAGCCATAGATTTGATAACGAATCATGAGGGGATTCCGTCTCACGATAATCATTTGACAAATAAAAAATATGTCGACGAACAAATTGCTTCGACCAACCGATTCTTTGGCCCGGCGTTTAGTGCCTCATCCCACGCTGTTCAGGCTATCCCCGCTAACACTGCGACGATTGTAAATTTTCCAAGAGAAAGATTCGATCCGGATAATTGTTTCATCAATTCGAAACGTTTCTTTCCTCAGAAAGCTGGATGTTATATGGTTACGGTGTTTGTGGAATTTCACGCTAATAGTGCTAGAACTCGCGGTACTGTTTCCATGATGAAAACTGGGAGACCGTACATGAAGATGCCTGGTGGCGGAGGTGACTATGGTGGTGGAGGTACGGCCGCAGCGAATAATAATGTATCGGGTACTTGCCTAGTTCAATTAACTAATACCGACTACCTCGAGATAGTTGCTATGTCAAACGTTGGCACAAATATTGAAGCCCATGACTTTTCAGCGGCGTACTTACGACCTTAAAATTCGAAACCACATTTAGTTTTGAATTTAATCCGTTACAAAATCGTCATCACCCTCTTTCTCATGAACTTTAATTTCGTATCTGTTTCTCCATACTCGGCCATTGAAAAATAAGATTGTCCGCGCGCTTTCCCCGTGTGCTTTACCTGCTTTGTAAAGCGATGAATACGAGCTTACTTCACCCGTTTCTCGGTCTAATATATCTACTCGTCTCGGTTGGTTTCTGATATATTTCAATCTCTCATATTTTGGGTCCGTGCTTGGCACCTTCGGTTCTCGCCGTTGTTTCTCTTTTTCAGCTTCATCGTGAGAGAGTACACCCTTCTCGAACAATAGATCGATAAGTTCGGGCTTGTTGAGACTGTTTCTCCATATTTTGATACCGTGCTTTTTCACCAACGTTTTCAATTCTATCAGTTTCATTTTTATAGTACAAGATATTTTTTTAATACACCATAGTCAATTTCGTACCATCTGATTTAAAGTCGAGTAACTTGTCGGAAATCACCAACGCGTACACGTCCGTACCAGCCGGCGGAACAGCATTAAAAATACCTTTGATCACGATATTGAATACTGAGGACTTTAGACGCTCAGATTGATTGCTTACATCAAACACCATAATCGGGAACAGGTCTTTGAAGTCTGACGGTGTGATATTGCTTTGCGATACCGGTTCGTCCGTTCCGTAGAATTTTTCGCTAAACAAGGCTGCTTCTCTGTAGGCTCGTGAGAATTGCTGATTCGGGAATGATAGGTTGTAGTCGACGGCTGGGTATCGTTCCTGGTTCATCATGACGTACATGTTCGTTATATTGCAATGATCGAAAATCGATGGGTTTTTTTCTTGGTCGCCGCCACGATTGATTTGAAAACCAATGATGATGAACCTTGGTTTCTCATTCGATGAGTTAACGCCAAGTTGCCAGTCGAATTTAGTCGATCTAGGGACGCCTATAGTTACGCAGTGTCGACCCCTGTACGCGATTGGTAGCGATACTTTCGATTCGATCGTTTTGGCTAATTCATACTTCTCCACAAGGGACGGAATGACGTGCGGCATGAACCACGAGATTCTGTCTAGCGTAACTTTCCCGGCATCCGCACCGGCGAGTCTAAAAATTGCGTCATCGTCGGCTTGACGAACAAGAGTTAGCTTATGGCTCATTCCAAAAATAACCTTGTCGTAATCATCGCAAAATCCGAAAATATGACTTAATGGAACGATAAAACTAAACGTGCCTTTGTCTCCCGGTTTTTGAATTAGATACGACTGTCTAACGGCGAAACCTAGATTATCCGCGATAACAGCTGTTGTACCACTGTCCTTGTACCACAGCTGATTCAAACCTTGAGCTAGTTGAAAATCATTTGGGTATTTGAGTAAACCGAGCATCGTAGTCGCTTGACCTGGGTTAGATAATGATTCAATTTCTTGCTCTCCTATTTTGTATGAAATATTGTTGAAAAGATGCATGAGTCCATTATTCGTAAGGGCTACGGCATCAGCATTAACGTAGAAGGTGCCGTCCGCCTTCGTCAATCTCCCCTCGAATAATAGGTAAGATTCCGCCGGATGGTTGTAAACATCTTGAGAATAAATATCGATTACTATATTACCTGGGGTGTTTAGATTAGATCCCGATATCGGATTATACTGATACCATTCGTAGCGCTCGATACACTCGTCAATCAGAGGTTGATCGGTAATTCTTAGAATATCTGATTTCATTTTATTGTACGATAATTTTTTTTATTACACAACCTTCATTCCCGCGCCGTTTAGTTTACGCACTAAATCTTGAATCGATGGGACATTTTTCAAACCATTCCCCATCATCATCAGATTATTGATATTCTCCGGATTCACCCCGACGCTACTTAGCCGATCAATAATATCTCTAGATTCTTGCGTAACCTGTTTCTTAGGAGCGGCTGACAGTTTTGCCGCTGCTTTTTCCACGAATCTTTTTCCGGCATCGATTGCGGTGGTTTTTCCAACATCGATAGCCTTTTTCCCAATTTCTGTTGCCACGTCTTTACTAGCACTAAGAGCTCTCGTTGCTAACTGTTTGGCAGCGTTCGAAGTAACAAGTCTTTTGAAAATTTCTGAAAACTTGTCGAATATTCCTGATCCGCCGATAACGTGTTGCTTCCTGTAACTCCTTCTTTTAATGTCCAGCATTTTATAATGTCGACATTATATTTTTATAAGCATCTTTTGTCACCACTCCTTGCCTTAGTAACTCGTCGCATATCGGCACGATCTCGTTTCTTACTCCGGTACCACCCACCCTGTAGCTCTGAATTCTAAGCTCTAGCTGTTTCGCTAATACATTTGGGTCTTCGGGTATGACGATTACACCAACGCCTTTACCTACTGTGCCTAGGGTCATCTTTTCCCATATTGGACTGACAATTTTCCATTTGGAGCCCCCAGATGATCTAGGTCTGTTTGGATTTTTTTCCTGTCTTATAGCATTCGTTGTGGTGAGAATCTCGGCGTAATCAGCTATGTCATTATCATCGTATATCGTGGCGTTCGGTTCTTTCATCGTCAACAACTCCCAAAGCCCCGGTGTTCCTGTGTAAGTCTTATTTACAACCGTCACGTCATCTCCTTGAATCGAAATGGGAGTGTTGCCGATATAGAATTGGTTATTTTTTTCTTTTATTCCAAACGTCGTGTCGGTTATTTTTTTATCGGAGACGTATTGACGAAGGTACTTTGTCGCCATATCTCCAAAATACAGGGTTCTGATATCCTCAGTCGGATCGGAGCTATTCGCTTCTATCGCCGGACGCTGAAGGCCCTGTAATGAAGGAAGTGCTTGTAGCGCATTTGAAGTAGCTACCGAATTTTGATTGATAGCAGACAATAAGACATTTTGCTCTTTGGAAATTGCGGATTGAGAATCGACGATAGGTTTGAAGAACTTGGTTAAATCTTGTTGAAGCCCCGAATCTCCTAATTTCTCCGATAAAAAGTTTTGTTGGATATTCTTCTTTGTTTTCAGATATTCTGCAACTAAATCGTCTCTTTTCGCGGGGTCGGTTATTTTTAAAAACGACATTTTAAAAATAGGAATATAATGTTTTCAGACGTAACGACATACGTCTACATGATTTAACTAACGTATGTTAGTCTTTTTTTTGATATTTTCTCAAACAGCCCGCATTGGAATATTTTTGCCATTATATCCGTCTCCAATTTAATATCTTCCACGTTCTCCGCCAACGAATATTCCTCATCTGAAATGTTATCATCCATGAGAGCTTTTGAAATATAATCGTGGATCATGATGATTGTCTCGTCGGCTAGCGTTTTGATCTTTTCATACATCTCAGCTTTCATCTCAGCTTTTTTATCGATATAGTCGAGGATTGTTCTTTGCACCCACGAATCATCTATTAACTCCGATAAATTGCTTTGTTGAATATTCTCCCTGTTTTTCTGATATTTTGTAACGTAATCGTCTCCTTTCGCGGAGTCTTTGATTATTATACCCGGCATTTTAATTAAGTAAGAAAAAAAATATAATGTTTTCAGACGTATTTTTTTGACATGTTTCAAAACATAAGTTAGACGTATTTCCCAACATAACAACATACGTCTACATGTTTTCACGTATGTTAGTCTTTTTTTGACAGATTCTTTATTTTTCTCAAATATAGATTGCAAGTACCTCCTGACTTATTACTTGATTGCGTAACGATTCCGCTATGGTTGTAATCTTATTACCCCAAATTTCTTTAATATCGCTTAGAATCAGATAATATTCCTCAACTGAAATGATATCATCCACGAGAGCTTTTGTAATATGGTCGCTGATCGTGTTGAGTTTCGCGACAGCCTGCGTTTTGATTTCTTCATACATCTCAGCTTTCATCATCTGATTTTTATAGCTGTTGATTAAACTTCCCATCTCCGAATCACCTATTAAACCCCATAAAATTTGTTGATTATGTTCATCGATTATTTTCAGATTTTCTACAACGAAATCAGCTCTTTTCGCGGGATCGGTTATTTTTACAAACGACATTTTAAAATTAGGAATATAATGTTTTCAGACGTGTTTTTCGACGTGTGAAAAAAACATAAGTTGGACGTACTCACAGACATAGCGGCATAGGTCAACATGATTTCACGTATGTTCGCGTTAGTTGTTTTTTTGATAGAATGAAAGTGCTGCCTGGCTAAGTGATTCGCACGGAAGATTGTTCTTCATTCTCCAAATTTTTTCAATCTCGCTTAGAATCAGGCAATATTCCTCAACTGAAATGATATCATCCACGAGATCTTGTGTAATTTGACCGCTGATCGTGTTGAATCTCGCGACAGCCAGCGTTTTGATTTCTTCATACATCTCAGCTTTCATCATCTGATTTTTACTGATATAGCTGTCGATTAAATCTACCATCGAGCAAATACCTAATCTCATCAATAAATATTTTTGATCATGTTCTGCGTTTGTTTTCAGATTTTCTGCAAGGAAAACTTTGATTTTCGCGGGATCGGTAATTCTTTGAATCGACATTTTAAGTAAAAGAAAAAAAATATTTTCAGACGTGTGAAAAAAACATAAGTTGGACGTATTTCCAGACGTAACGACATACGTCTACATGTTTTCACGTATGTTTGCGTTAGTCTTTTTTTTTCTCAAACATAGATTGAAAGTACTGCCGGGCTTCATCTTTTCCACGATCGATGAGTGATTGTTTCGTCACCTCATCCATAGCGTCTATCGCAACTTTAATATTACTCCTAATTTCTTCTTTCATGCCGTTGAATTTTTCAATCTCGCTCAGGATCAGGGAATATTCCTGGTCTGAAATGTTATCATCCATGAGAGCTTTTGAAATATGGTCGCTGATCGTGTTGAGTTTCGCATCGGCTAGCGTTTTGATCTTTTCATGCTTCTCACCCTTCAACGCAAGCTTCTTACTGATATAGACACCGATTAAACCTAGCAACCCCATACCCATTCCCACTCCTTCCATAGCAATAACGATGGGTGCAGCGATTATAGTGGATAATACTCCGATTCCTGCAGCGCCGAGCCCCGTCCCAACCACTACGAGGGCGCTACCTACTGAGCTGATTACGCTTACACTTCTATGGTACTTTTTACTCAACGCCGCTCTTTTGTCGCGTTCTTGCTCGATTTCTTTCTTAATTTCACCAATCTTTTGGAGCCGATACGTTTGCGCCGACCCTGTGACGATATGTATTTCTCCTTCCGGTGCTGATGGTAGCTTCGGATAGAGTGATTGTGTTGTTTTGATGCCGTCGTATTCCATTCGTTTTATTTAAGCGATATATTTTTTAGATTAGATAATTTACACGACATAGCGAATCTCCCGCGTTAATGGTTACCACTGAATCGGAGTTGTTTTGAATAGTGACTATGATATCATCAACCACATCATCCGAAACCACTTCGTTTTGTAGACTGCATCTTTGTTCTTTGATACTCTGTTTGAGGGAAATGAGACAAAGTCCTACACTCATTTCTACCCCGAGTCCAAGAGTTAGCGTAAGCTGTTTCTTTGGTTGTATCGTTATAACATTTTGCGCAAAAATCTCCCATCTTACGCCTTCTAGTAGCCTAATTGGATTGTGAGTAATATCCTTCTTCACCGTCCAATGGATTTGTAAGGGTTGCTTTCTTACCCCTACCTCCCCAGTTGGTTTAGTTCCAAATTTGTGTAATGGCATCGATATTTTATAAAGATTAAATTATAATATCCAGCCGAGAAACGGAATCTTTTGAAACGGAGAATTAGGACCTAGTAAAAGTCCTTTACCTATTAACTCATACCCCGACCCTGTTTTCAAGAACAACCCGGATCCTGGTATCGAGGCGCCTTTTGGCCATGGTGTCAAGTACAACCCGGAACCAGCTGCTCTTATCTTACAATTTATATCGTCTTTCTTTATGTACGCTACTCCAGATCCACTGATTTTATCCACAATCTTCGACGTGGCCGCGGAACCTAAGCCGCTCATAGCCCCCGTAACTAAACTAGGTATAAGGAATTTAGCCGCTGTTGCTAGAAACGGAAGTATAGCGCCTATGAATCCTCCTTCGACTTTTTTATTGTTCTCCAATTGCGTTTTACTCATTTTGATGACTACGCCTGTTCCTTTTTCGTACGCCTTTGTCATTTTATTGACCTGTGCCCGCGTGAAAGCCAAAGCATGCTCTCCGTTTATATCGCTATGGCTTAGTTTGATACTCACACCAGTTCCCGCTTGGAGAGATTTTTGAATTTTGTCTTTTTGAGCTTCCGAAATATTAACTTTTAAGCACGTGTAGCGACTCATTTTAGTTTACAAAAAAAACTTTCAAACTTCTCTGATATGAAGACGAATCGCCAAGACTTCTCCTCTGAGATTTATCTGTTTCTCATTCTGATCTAAGAGCATCGTTGTCATCGTTGAAATTGTAGATAGCGTAATGGGGTGATATAATAAAATCACAGGCTTTTCGATAATTTGGTAGCCCGGTCCTACGTCCACAGCAAAAGAATGTAACAAGTTCGCCTTTGATCCATTAATATACGAAGACCCGATAATGTCGTTAGTCACTAGTAATTTGTTGACAGTTGTTATATTTACCCCCTCCTCCGAGTCGAAAGATCCGCTCCGAAAGGGTAATCCTTCTTTTTTAAAACCTAGAACTGATCCGATCGAATTCTCAAGTCTAAAGTTAACCCGATATCTCCCCGTTATAGTTACCACAGACTTTAACGTATTGCTGTCTGCGTGTATTGAGATACAGTACTCTCCATTTGTTACGTCGTAATGACCCCTCTCCTTCATTATTTTCTGTATGCGATTGTTGATATCAGTTATTTCATAGCATCCTACGGGGACTTTTATAGTAATCCAGTCTGTGAAGTCATCCGGCGAATACGTAAAGTTGTTGTTTGTCTCGTCGATATTTGGAAAAGAATAGTACGTTGTGAGATCGAAGAGGGCTATTTCATAATTTTTATTTTTGTCTAGTTCAAGTGGTGGACTAAGCTTGGTTCTGATTCGTGTGTCCGTTGCGAACAGGTCAATGGTCATTGACATTTTTGGTCCCGTGTTACGAGCCGTCTTTTCCGTATTATCAGCTATCTGTTTGAGAAGCGATGATTCCATTTTGATTATGTATAATTTTTACTACAGTGGATCTTCGATTATATAAAATACGTCGAACCCGCATCGGTATTTGCCATTGTCCTTTTCACTACTTAGATCGATGACGAGGAATCCGTGCGGTTGTTTCCATACCGTTTTGCTTAGTTTTTTAAATTCCTCTTTATGCATGTCTGTACTTACATGGTCGTTGTAAATATGATCGAGGTTTTTCGAGTCCTGCTTGAACAGGCAAATAAAGTTTGCATTCTCTCTGATCGTTCGTCGAGGCATATTGAAATAATTCTGAGCGAGGTAAAAACAGTCTACATTACTATGCCTTCCCCGAATATAATATGTTTCGCACTTGTCTTGTTTTTCCAACTGTAAATCGTCAAAAATCATCAGATTCTTCTTTTCACTACTCAGGTCTCTTGGGTCCGGTACGTCTTCGGCTTTTTCAAAGAACTTGGCAATTATATCGGATTTGGCTTCCGATTTTAATGTTTTGGCCATTTCTTCCATAAGAAAGTCTGGTGACTCATTTAGTTTGGCTATTTCATCTTGAAGCTCGAATAATCTAACGATCGCTTCTTTCGGTAATTTTTCTTCGAAGGCCTTTTTAATAATGCTATATTCTGGTTGAAACAGAGACTTACCGAATACCTGGAGGTTATTATAGTCCAACCAGCCTGGCCTTAGTAATAGATTCAGAAGAAGCGTCGTTTTTCCGCAGCCTGACTTTCCGATTATCAACCCCCGTATACTTCTAGGTAGCAAAGGATTATTAAATCTTTCCGATAGGGCGGATCCCCAACTCATATCTTTGATTTCCATTTTATTTATGTATTAAAAAAAGCGAGATGTATTGCGTAAAGTGTAAAAAAAAGACTGAAACGAGAGATGTACAAAACGTCGTGACGAATAACGGAAGATCTATGCTTCGAGGTGTTTGCGTTGTATGCGGGAAAACTAAAACTCAATTCGTAAAAGGAACCAAGAAAGGTGGAGATTTAGTTAGTTCGTTGAATGCAGCTACTAGTAACATTAAGCTACCTTGGGCTAAGTTCCCTGGTGAGATGCATTTACCAGGCCACCATTTTACAGGCCCAGGTACAAGGCTAGACAAGAGACTGAATCCTGACGGGACTTACAAAGAGTGGAGCAAACCTGTGGATAGAGTAGATAACGCGGCTTATCACCACGATTTGGCTTACGATCAACACACCGATACAGCGTCTAGAAATATCGCAGATAGAGCCATGATTAATAATTTAGACAATATTCCTAATCCTACTATCCGGGAGCGTGTAGAGAGGGCAATCGTTAAACCAATCTTGTCAGCTAAAACGAGCCTTGGGTTGGGTTTAAAAAAAGCTCTGAACTGAAATGGACTGATCAATTAGCCGACGAGTTACATAAACCAGTTGTTAAACATTTTAGAAAGAGAAAGGTGATTGTTAATGGGATAGATGAGATATGGGCCGCGGATCTTGTAGATATGCAGGCATTTGCTAAAGATAATAATGGGGTGAAATACCTATTAACCGTTATAGATGTGTTTTCAAAGTTCGGTTGGATTGTGCCATTGAGTGATAAGAGTGGGAAATCTACAGCTAGTGGTTTCGTGAAGATACTCGAGGGTGGGAGGAAGCCTGTGAAATTATGGGTTGATAAAGGGAAAGAGTTTTATAATAAGGATGTAAAGAATTTGGTTGATTTGTACTCTACTGAGAATGAAGAAAAATCTTGCGTCGTTGAGAGATGGAACAGGACTATGAAAGATAAAATGTTCAAGTACTTTACAGCTAATTCAACGAGAAGATATATCGATATATTAGACGAAATGGTGGGTAGTTATAACGACACAAGGCATTCTTCCATTAAAATGACACCCGTTAAGGCTAGTATGAAAGTGAATGAAAAAACTGTATTTATGAATTTATACGGTAAAGAGATTTCGAAACCTATTGTTCCTAAATTCTCGATTGCAGACAAAGTCAGAATAACTAAGAAAAAGAATATTTTTGATAAGGGGTATTTACCTAGATGGACGGAAGAAACGTTTACCGTGTCGGAAGTACAATACACCGATCCTCCAACATACAAAATAACCGATTATAATGGGGAAGAAATTCAGGGATCTTTCTACGAGCAGGAGCTACAGAAGTCAACTCAGGAAATATTTAGAATCGAAAAAGTGATCAGGAAGCGTGGAAAGAAATCGCTTGTGAAGTGGCTTGGATACCCAGAGTCTTTTAATTCTTGGATTGAAAGTGAAACAATGACAAGTCTATAGGCTTAACGATGCGTGGCTGGGTGGGTAATAAACTGCTAGGTTGACCAAGGTCGTTGTTAATAATAATGGGGTGTTTGAGTCAGATGCCTACTTTTACTACTACTTACACTACCAATCCTGGTTACGCCACTATGCATCATATGCTGTCCAGAATTAGATCACCTCGGTAATATCTGGGTGAGCTCGACCAATATCTGTGTTAGTTTGTCCCTAATTAGGTCAGTTCTCGAAATGTCGGTGAGCTCGTCCCCTAACCGGAACATTGACGGAAATGCGGTTTTGTATATCAAGCTATTCGTGTGATGATTGGTTACGGCTTATTGGAAGTACCGCCTCCATTATGCGTTCATCATAGCCTTCAGAGTCGCGTGATGTTGAGTAACGGTTATTTTTGTCATCTCGATTTATTAATGGTTTGTTTTTACTCCGCGTATGCGATTGTTTCAAACACAAGGAAAGAATAATGAGAACTATGATTGGTTTATACATCTCGCAACATAGGCCTATCTATGGTAAGTCATTTTAAATCATGTACGGGTCTCTAGGGGGATTATGATTATTATATGGCGGTGGCTGTGGCGAAAACGAAAACGAAAGCGTGGCTGTTGAGGCTGTTACTGAATTAGCTGCGTAGTTCCCAACAGGCAATCAAGGGTCGCCTTTGTGTGCGCTGTGCTATGATTTTTAAGCGATGTCCTTGAATTAGTGTTCGACTTAGTTGGTCTCATCAGCAGTGGCGTAACCAGGATAGCTTTTGCAGACCCCATAACATTGGTTCTTTCGCAGCTACGTGGGGGAACTTGGGACAATGGTCCTCTCAATAGGCGAGTTGGGTTCAGGGTCCGAGAATGTGAAATATTGGCCCTAAGTTATGGGTCAAAGGTCAAACATGTAGGCAAATTGGGGTCGAAGGTCGGGAATTGACTCTTGTACTGGTCAAGGTGTAAAATTGATCCTAAGTTATGGGTCAAAGGTTAAACATGTAGGCAAGTGTCGAAATATTGGTCCTAAGTTACGGGTCAAAGGTCAAACATGTAGGCAAATTGGGGTCAAAGGTCGGGATGACCCTATGTTGTGGGTCAAAGGTCAAACATGAAGGCAAATTGGGGCCAAAGGTCGGAAATTGACCTATATACTGGGTAAAGTTCGGAAATTGAAGGCAAATTATGGGTCAATGTTCTAGAAGCCGAAAAGGTCCTCTACTCTCACTACTCAGTACTAGATCGTTTACAGGAGCAGTGGCTGCTGATGGGGTTTGAAACCAATGGCGTTCATGTAGATGAATGTTCTAAACAGACTAATAATTATTTTCAGATGTTCCAACACATGTGCGTGATAAAATAATCGACGTGATGACTCCAATCGTTGCTGTAGCCTAGAGGGTGCTCGTCTTGAAATAGCAACACCTTCAAGCAGTAAATTGCTCTCGCCATCAATAATAGGCTACTGTTATGGAGGGATTTACAGGAGGTGTCATCTTTTTTAAACCTTGCCAGTCTGCAGCGTCCAAACATGCTCAGTCACCTGAGTTGGAACTTTGTCAAACGCTTGGCTTTGACAAAAATGAGAAGAAGTTGCTCAGTAGTTTGAGTGATGCTGTCCCTGAGGCCAGGTTTTAATATGCCTAATGTATGCGTGTGAACTCTACTCAGCCGCGGATCGTTATTTCCAAATTATGCCCCCATTTCTACTTTCATGGATGATGTTTTGCACTGGCTTCCAACGCATCTCCTACAGAGTAGCATCACTTGCCTGGCGGTGTCTCGCTGGTACTGCTCCGCCCTACTTGTCCGATCTCTGTCTCCAACTTAGCCTCCAATCGAGCAATACGCTCTTCGTCCAATGAGGAGCTGCTGGTCCCTCGAACCCGCTCTTCTACCAGACAGCGTCGAGTCTTCTCGGTTGTTGGTCCGTCCACGTGGAATGGGCTTCAGCTTGCACTGCGCTTACTACCTCGGAATAAATTGCCTGCTTTCTGCCAGTTGCTGAAGACCTATCTTTTTGGCCGTGGCTGGGCTGGGAGCGCCTCTGAGTAGTCTTCTTGAAGAGGCGCTATATAAATTTTTAGAATGAATGAATGAATAAATGTGTAGACTACTACTTTGGCGCATTGATGACTTAGATTGTTAGTTGTTACTAAGAAAATAATCATAACATTGCTAGATTATCGTTCACAGGAATTCCCTCACTTGTCAATTACCGCTAAAATGCGCATAAAAATAAACAATATTGGCAATCAGTGATGACAGGAACATTATAGAATTTATGTATCAGCTGTGCCTAAGTAAAAATCATTAAGTATTTCTGTAAAAAAATGATTCCGAAAATTTGAAGTAAATAATACTTGTACTCGAAATTACGACAATTATTTGCAAAATCCTAAACTTCAACGACGTTGTGCAAGTCCTAAATATTGTTGTATCCTAATAATTGTTGGGCCGCATAGGTTTTAGACCAAGTGGCACGGAATGGCGGGTTGGAGAAATATGACATCTTAAGTTGAAAATTTTCTATTAGGGATGCAACCACCCTAATGTATGTATGTATTTATGTATGTATGTATGAATGTATGTATGTATGTATGTATGTATGTATGTATGCATGCATGCATGTATGTATGTATGTATGTATGTATGTATGTATGTATGTATGTATGTATGTATGTATGTATGCATGTATGTATGTATGTATGTATGTATGTATGTATGTATGTATGTATGTATATAGATATAAATATGTATGCAGGTATGTATGCATGATTCTCGTGACAATGGAGAAATATAATTGTTGCTGATTGGTTGACTATAGTAGATGATTTTGCTCCTTTGATCGTTGTGAACATTGCAGCAGAATTTTGCTGTAATCTGCGAACGTTTAGTGGTGACTGTATGTCCCTGAAATCTGAGATGAGGTTCGTATGAAGAAATCAACACAACTGCCATTTCAGTGGTTGATCGATAGAACTTGATGTCGGAGTATTGTATATAACTTACATGTACAGGGTGGCTCAAAAAAAAACGTACCACCGGGGAAAATGCGATATCTTCGCAGCCGATTGGGGTTTTTCTGCGAAAATTTCACAATTTGAAGGGGAATGAATATACAACAATCCCTGAAAGTTTCATTTGAAACTTTTCATGTTTGCAAAAGTTACAGCTGTTCAAACTTAAAATTTCGTTTTTTCAATTATCCGGAGAATCATGCTCCAATACAAGTGATTTCATTAGGATGTTTGGCAAATTACAACACACACACATTGATGATGATGTCATACGACCTCACTATGAGCTGTAAAGAAGCTGTTTATGAAGCAATCTGCTGGTATTTGGTGATATTTTATAGATTAAGGTCTCAATTGGTGAACCCAAACAATGAACGTCATGGGCAAAGTTTCTGCAAAAGATAAAATGGGAACTCGGACTTTGCATGAACAGAGACTGAGACATCGCGTGATCATAGCAAAATACCCAGTGAAAAGTGGAGCCTGAGCACATTGAAGACTATCTGCAAACATGTTTATGTAACGAAGATCAGATGTCGGAAGAGAGGCAGGAAGTGGTCGCTTGATCTGACGGAAAAAGCGCGATTTTCACGAAATTCGCTTGGTAATCGAAAGGTCAAGTTTGCAAAGCAAATCGTGGTTTCGGCATCAGATATGCCGGCGTGTGTTGCGGCTGCAAGAAAAGACTGCAATTAATCCCATTCAGTAGGTTAGATGTCAAACTCATCATTGAACTCGCTTACCCAGACTCATTGAAGACCAGGTATGCTCTAACATCTGGTTTTATTATGCAGCAGGACAGTGCGCCTGCTTGCTCGCACGGCAAGGTTGATTATGATGGCGCTACCTTATTGACATCAACTGAAGTAAATGCATTGGCAAAGATGACTAACAAACTCGACCTCAGCCCTCTTGATTATCACGTCTGGGGAGCTATGCTGGAACGCTGCAAGACATTTAATCCCAAGTTGGAGAACATTGGCCAGCTGAAGCAAGTCTTGCTGCTAATGTGGGGTCCGTTGCCGCAGGACCCGACCAACAAGGCCATACTAAGCTTCACAAAAAGAATTTGAGCTTGTGTTAAGGCAGAGAGTGGACACTCTCATTATACCTTACAATAAACTGCAAAACCGAATGCTGAGGTCGTAGGGAAAAGTGATATCATATGACATGGAAATCTACAAGTGACGTAAATTTTCCGCGGATATTTGAAAAAACGAAATTTTAAGTTTGAACAGCTGTAACTTTTGCAAACATGAAAAGTTTCAAATGAAACTTTCAGGGATTGTTGGAAATTCATTCTCCTACAAATTGGGATATTTTCGCAGAAAAAGTTCAATCGGCGGCGAAGATATCGCATTTTCCCCGGTGGTACGTTTTTTTTTGAGCCACCCTGTACATGTAACATAACATGCGAAGGCTGCGTGATTGTGTGTCACACTGCATAGTGCATACGCAGTTGTCTAATATAAAATATCTTTCTTAGTATAGAATAAAACTCTAGGCAGACGTCTCTCATCTCATGCTCTGGGGTCAATATATAATTATATATATATAATATATATGTATATATATATTGACCCCAGAGCATATACATGAGTATATATATACTGTATATATATATATAACGTGTGTGTTCTGTAGATCTGTGAGACTCGTGTAGCGTCTGCCGTGATGTTTTTATATCCAGGTAAAGTCAGTTTTTGCCGCTTTCCGGATGTCATAATAAATACTCAGCTAAATCGGCCACTTCAGGCAATTTACTATGTGTCCTATCGTCAGAGCCAACCCCGGATTAGCCATCAACTCAGCGAGGAATCCGTTCCAACGTCATCTTCGACCTATTTCCAGGAGGTGATGGGGAACACCCGCGGAGACACAGGGGTTGAAAAGAAGAGGTCGCTCGTGGTATATGATGAGGTCGAGTGAAAGGTCGTGCCTGTGATGGACGCTGGCTGACAGGAGATGTAATATTTATGTGATGACACTTGGATGGAAGAACATGCTTGTGGTGTAGAGTGTATTGCATTAATTTTTATGCAATTACGTAAAAGAAGGCGAGTGCTGCTGCGGCTCGCATCGTAAACACCACAGTTGTGTACTTTGCATTACAAAAACAAATGTAAATCCATTTTTCAACTGCGTGCTTGCAGACAGGCTGTATGCTGTATACGTGTGCATACTCTCAATATACCATGCAAAACCCTTATTATATGATTTTCATGTGGAACTCTCACAGGGTTCCATTGAATGCTAATTGGTAGTCTTACCAGACATTTTTTCCAGATGGTTCACTCACTCACTCACTCACTC
The DNA here is from genome assembly GCA_949752735.1 of Lumbricus terrestris. NCBI lineage: Eukaryota > Metazoa > Annelida > Clitellata > Crassiclitellata > Lumbricidae > Lumbricus > Lumbricus terrestris. The sequence continues at coordinate 66,908,297 of OX457037.1, read as the reverse complement.
ACTCACTATCTCTCACTCGCTCACTTACTCACTCACTTATTCACTAACTCTTTCACTCAATTGCTCACTCACTCACTCGCTCACTCACTTATTCACTAGCTCATTTACTCAATCACTCAATCACTCTTTCACTCAATCACTCACTTATTCACTACTCTTTCACTCAATCACTCACTCACTTTTATTCACTCACTCTTTCGCTCATTCACTCATTCACTCACTCTTTAAATTCTCCTGTAACTTTTTAATGGATTGGACCTATGACTGGGAATAATACGCTAAGCATAGAAAATTGCCTTGCTTTAGTTCCGACAACGATCTATATATTGGTCTACGTCACTGCATTCCTGGAAGCTTGTAAACGTGAGCTGATGGTGAACGAAGGTTTGATTGACGAATTTTGACGCCATGAAGACTGAAGACAACTTACATGTATGTCAACGCTGAAGGCTAATCATCCATAAAACGATAGATGTTCGAATGCATTGAGATATTATAGCACTCCATAACCTTTGCTGCCTTGTAACTCGCATGTGTGGCGGCCAATAAAGAAAAGCCGATATGGTTGGTAGCCTTCTAGCGGAACTGCGGAAGGTGTGATAAAGTTCACGGCCATTTTGGTACTTTGTCGGCGTTAGTATATGTCTATCGTTAATGCAATAGTGCACGAAATTCTTAACAATCAATGCCAAGAAGGAGAGGAAGAGGGAAGGGAAAGGAAAGTGGATAGGCTATCTAAGAGGGAAGATCAGGGAAGAGAGGGACGTAGATTCTGGGGCAATGTTCGACCTATGTGTCCTTGCATGGTCGCAACTAAGCTTTGCCAATTTTGCATCTACCTTTTTGATCAGTGTTTATTCTAGACTCCTAAGGGGGAATTTATCCCAGAAATGAAGATGCATAGCATTCCCTTCAGAAAGGTGTATATGCAAAGGCAATCAGAATAAGAAGTATAGATTTTACACCATTTTCCCGGAAATTTTGACGAAAAGACTTTTAAAGGTCATCAGCTCCTTTAGGAAATAACATAGGCCAAAATGTTTCCGGGAAAGGACCTTTCAGAAAATTTCCGGTCAAAGGTGTCTGGCTGAGAGGTTGCCGTCCGTCAAAAACTGCCATTATCCCGTCCCCAGAAACCTACATCCCCCAAAGCAGGAGGACCAGATTAAACACTGCTTTTTGATGCGAATGAACGTATAACTATAGTCATATAAAATAATTATCTATGTTCCTATTCTCCATCATTCTTATTGTAATGGAACTATAATATTGCTATGATGTTATTATTATAATATTATGATAATGATCTTATAATATTATTATAATATTATTATAATATTATTATAATGATCTTATAATATTATTATAATATTATTGTAATGATCTTATAATATTATAATGATATTATTATAATATTCTTATTCCTATTATAAGCGTAAGATCTGAACATGCAAATAAACCCTTCGTAAAATTAGTTTGGGCCTAATGTAACAGATTGCTTTCTGCCACCAGTTTTTAATACACGAAAAGTGAATCGAATTATAAATATTATTATAATATTATTATAATGCTATTGTACCAGGCCTATCATTATAAAATTATTGTAATATTCACTCGATTTCATGTGTCGTTATCACCTTCCATTGCTCATAACAGCGATTTATGTAAGTTGGACTTCGATTCATTTAGAAAAAAACGATTCATTTGCTCATTTTAAAGGTCACTTTCCCCACCATTTCATAATCGACGTCACCAGCTCACACCAAACAAACTTAGGAATAAAAAGTCCAATCACCTAAATGTCACATTTATTTGAACAACGGACTAACACAAAAATACACACAAACGAATCATTCGTTCAACGACTCGCCGCCAGATGACGCCACTGATTCAATATAAACTCTCCGTTTGGGGTCGCGCCATCTTTTAAGTTGATCGCAAACGCAATCCGACAGTTGGCAGCCGATTGGTGCAGCGCCATATGACGTCAAGCGGACTCCATCATGGTGCGGCGGAGTAACACGCAGTGAGGGGGCCTTTGATGTATAAGTGAGGATGAATAAAGTCAAGGGATGGAGTCAAGTATTTTTTCGGAACTCAGCGGGCGGTAGGCGATACTCGTGAGAAAAGCGTCCGGATATCCAATGTACCGATATGCCTCCTATCCGTGTGGCAAACTCTATAGCTTATAGCCAGGGGCTTCTATCCCTATACATGCCGGGCGCAGCTTGCGCCCACTGCCCAGTGAAAAACAGGGGGGGAAACGGAATTTTTTTCACAATTTTTAGTAATGTAAACCTACAGCGTTCTGTTTGTTGTATATTGGATTAAACGAATATACAATACAATTACAATTTTTGCGGGTTACAACGAGGGACTTCTATTCCTATACATGTCGGGCGCAGCGGGCACCCAGTGAAAAATCGGGGGGAATCAAAAAAGAGCCAAAACTCGTCAGTAGGGGGGGTGAACCGGCCATGGAGGACAGTGTTCAATCTATAGACATCTCTAGGGAAGTTCTCCAGAAATTACTTCCCCACAGAAAATGTTGGCAGAATGGTTATAGTTTTTAGCCTAACTATATATCCTACTATATAGGCCTACTTTTTGCATCACATGAACTGCTATAATATTTACGATTATGTGATTATGATGATATTATTTGCTATTTTAATAAATATTGACACAACCATAATTAAAATAATGAATATAATTTAATATTATATAGGTCCACTTGTACAAATAAATACAGGCTACTATTTTTTTACAAACTAAATGACTTCTCTCCAGTCTTATATTTCAAATTTCAGACTCAAATTTCAAAATATTGTGTTCCTTGAACTCTTAGTAAAACAGCATCATTATTACGAAGGCCTACAGGTTGCGCCAAAAAAAGTAATCCCCTACGGCTTTTTATCAATATCTTGGCCAAAAATATGAATTTTTAAAATCCAGTTTTACGGGCTTGAAGGTAATTCATATCTACGTACAATAGCCCAATTTTATAGCCATATGTGAAACAGAACAAAAGTTATATCACTTTTAGTGAGGCCACCCACCGGTTTTTGACGATTCAAAAACGCGACGCATCGAAAAGTAACAAAAAACCAATTTAATTATTCTGGCCAATATCCTGGCCAAAACTAAGAATATCGAAATGAAATTTTACAGGCTTAAAGACAATTCATATCTGCACATGGTGGTCAGATTCCATCAAAATATTTCAAACAGAACATAAGTTATAACACTTTTAGTGAGGCCACCCCCGTTTCTTGATGATTCAAAGACGTAACGCAGCAAAAAGTAACAAAAACACGATTTTATTAAGTCTCATCTTAATTAAATAATTGTTTTCAAATAGCATTGATATTGCCAGATGATCATTATTGTTACTATTTAAAAAAGAAACAGGGCACCAGCGTAGCTGCGCGCCACTGACAAGTCACTTAGCAAGATGACGATCAAATTGGTAAATAAGGAGTCTATCAGCTTAATCAACAGGTCCATCACGAACTTTGCAAAGAGACTCAAAAGAAGTTTTGGCACGGGTGGTGGGCGCATTGAGCACAAGCTGTGAAGCACTACCAAGGTAATTTGACAACAGTTTTTTGAGATGAGACTTAATAAAATCGTGTTTCTGTTACTCTTTGTTGCGTTTCGTTTTTGAATCGTCAAAAAACGGTGGGTGGCCTCACTAAAAGTGGTATAACATTTGTCCTGTTTGATATATTTTGATGAAATCTGAGCACCATGAATTGTCTATAAGCTTGTAAAATTTCATTTCGATATTCTTAATTTTGGCCAAGATATTGGCAAAAAACCTAATTTTTGCTGCGCTTCGTTTTTGAATCGTCAAAAAACGGTGGGTGGCCTCCCTAAAAGTGGTGTAACTTTTGTTCCGTTTGAAATAATTTTTTGCAATTTGACCATTGTACGTAGATATAAATTGCCTTTAAGACAGTAAAGTTTCATTTAAAAATTCTTATGTTTGGCCAAGATATGGGCTAAAAACCGTAGGGGATTACTTTTTTTGGCGCACCCTGTATATATTGTATTTTCATTCTATTGCATTGTACTCTATCCATAAATTTATGTAACGCCTCTCGCAGTGCACACTGATCAGAGTCGCTAAACACAATGCATGGCATTGGCTACCCAATTTTTATCAGTTTGGTAGTTCCTGCCATGGTTTGTGTACCATTTGTAACAATTTCTGCTAACTGTATCTTGGTCAGCAATAATTATTCACGACCGTCTTGGGCAAAAGAGACAGGCATTAATTAAACTGATTGAATTGCAACAAATAGGCTACAAGCCGCTATAATTTTTTGGGCCTAAGTTTACTCTCATCAGCAATTATTCATTATCGCATAGTCCATCACCAGCAGAACTGAGTTGCTGAACTTGATAAATAGAGAAATTATTGTATTTACTGTATATTTATCGAAATATCAAGCCACTCTTTTATCAGCACTGAAGTGTTAGAATAATTTTGTTAGAATGACATCGTAAACTGATAGTACCATATAGGTCTAGGCCTACAATGTGGAAACTCCCAAAAATATGATTGTTAAGTATAGGGCCATTTGTCAAGTCATAGACCACTCTTTTCAGCAATCCTCCACTGAAATAATAGGCTATAGTAGGTTGTAAAAATGACAGCCTAAAATGCTGAAATTGCAATGCGGAAATTGAAAAAATTCTTACGGGGAGGAGACCATCCCTCTCACAAACCGCCCCACATCTCACAAACCTTCATTCACTAGGGGAATTGACTCGGTAACATATTGCCGAGAGGGAAGACCGACCCAGGAATAGGGGGGGAAGAAGATGGATTGCGCCCGGCTGCTTAGGGGGGATAGAAGCCCCTGCTTATAGCATTTGTTTTTTTCAGTCAGTTGTTTCTTCATAAACGTAATCTGGACACTTTGAATACGTCTAACTATTATGCTATAAATACTTATATGGATATGATGAGACTGATATAAATTTTAAAAAGTTCGTGCGATTTCGTCGAAATATACAGATATGCATAAAGTTTGACATTAAAATGAGAAATAAAATGTAATATTGAGCTTCTAAGGCGGATTATTATAGATAGGCCTAAGTCTATCTGCTTTAGAGAAATCTTTCATGTTTTTTGTCGAACAGTGCACTTTATAAATAATTGTAGCAAGATGAGCATGGATGAATGACTCTAGATGACAGACAGACAGACAGACAGACATGTGTGCCACTGCAGATGTGCTTGAGGTAACTGCGTGTATTAACAAACGGGTTCAACGACTGAATTATTACACTCCGAATGATTTTTACTAAATGAGTTGTTAGACGCCATTTTGTGTATGTGTGTGAGTGTGTGCGTGTGTGCGTGTGCGCATGTGTGTGGTGCTCGTTCGGGATATTTTGACAGATCATTGCAAACATCTTCAGTTTCGTTTTTCTTCCTGGCAGATGAATGGACAGAAACTGTTTTCACAACACGAACGAATTTTCTTTCGCGTGTTGGACGAAGAGGTTGGAAATAATAATTACCTTTCAACATCTTCATTTGTATCCCGGCTATTACCCATTGCACAGGTAAGTAGGTCATCATAGTCCTGCATACAGTACATGAATACAAAGGTTTACGAGATGTTGCATTATCTTATGTACAGCAATTGTACATATTTGTATTCATGTATATATGTATATAACCTATGTATGCATTCATTTATGGATGTATGTATGTATGCATGTATGTATGTATGTATGTATGTATGTATGTATGTATGTATGTATGTATGTATGTATGTATGTATGCAAGCATGTATATATGTATGTATGCATGTATGTATGTATGTATGTATGTATGTATGTATGTTTGTATGTATGTATGTATGTATGTATGTATGAGCACTTGTTATAGCGTCCCTTCAAGAATCTATATACTCAGAGGCGCTCCCGATTACATGCACTGAATCGGTGTTTCACGCTGAAGCGAATGAGCAATTGCGAGTGAATGACTTGCTACAGGTCCCTACGCGGCGGATTGAGGTGGATTAAAACCCGCAATCTTCCGGCTTCAAGGCATCTAACAAACCCCTACACCACCGCGCCCCTCATTATGCATTATGATTGTGTACAATTATATGATTACGTGTAGCCTACACAATACATCATTTAAATAAGCCGAAAGCACCTCGAAAGGCACCAAGTATAGGCGCTATGGAACGTTCGAACATAACCCTTGGCAATGAATCAGCAGATTTTGAGCGCGTTTGTATCGGAACTTTTATGATGTCACTTGTTGGTGTAGTCGTTGTATTGTTGAATTTGTCGACTTGCCTGCAATGTAATGTTGGATGGAATGCGTTCCACAATATATGGACGGAATTTTCCGTGACGTAACGTGAATGATCTCTACTGGGTGGCTGCCGACTGTGCCAATCAGACGTCACCAGGGATTCGAGTCGAGAGAGTTTTTAAATATACGCTTGTGATTAGTCGAGTTTGAGAGAAATTATTGCCTGTTGATGCGCCGGTTGGTAAAAGCCAATAAAAGCCAGGCGCCGATGCATTATTTAGTTGAGTGTGGAAAGCTTTTAGGACATCAGAGTCTTCCGTGTATTCGGCTGATAGTTTGCGCTAAAATTGTTGCTGATAGATTTGTTTGTGTAGTGACCTATGGATTTGCGCATCATACATTGAGAACGTTATGTTCGTGGCAATAATGGCATCATTGAAGTTTTATTGACTGAATTATAACAAAGAAAATCGGAGATGAAAAAAACTTTTATCGAATTAACACGGGCGCTCGCACGTAGAGGCAAAAGGGGCACTTGCCTACCTGGGAAATTTAAGCCTACGCTTATTTCTAGCCGCTGATTTTGGATTTTACAATATTCTATGCACTAAATCACTAATGATACTCAAGCAAAAAGGGAAACAGTGATTATATACATTTAGAAATCCCTTTAACAAATAAGCTATGCTCTTAATTTAATGATTTGCATATTCAAGCCCATGCTAAAAATTTAATTGCGTTCATGGGTTATCGCCCTCTTACAAAAATTTCCGCGGGCGCCCTTAAGCCTACGAGTTAATGCTATAATTACATAGGGTACTGCAAATCGAGGAGTAGGCAACAATTAAGTGGTTCAAAATTCAGTCGATTGCGCGTAGTCGTCAAGAAAACAATAATGGCACACATGAAAGGCCGCGACGAGGATTTAATTTGGGGGTGGGAAATTATTCATTTACATACACATAATCGTATACAATCATGTAAGCACAGACATAAAACATACACGTATAAATAGTAATACATAAGTATAAAACATAAAATACGCATAATATATGTATACAAATTAATGTGTGCGTATGTAGGCCTACACCAATAAGTATACCCTATTCCGAGAGAATGTAAAAAAAACTATTGGATATGTAACCAACACAGAAACGGAACTGCGCAGTATACTATGTCTAAGGAAGGTCACGAGGGTCGAGAGTCGGCGTGTTTGCTAATCCTATCTGTGAACGGGAGTTCAGTCTGAGGGTCAATGGAGCGGTGGATGACGTGCGCATGCGCAGTGGGTCGTCGCTGGAAGAGCAAGAGGAGGATGAGGCCATCTGCCGTCCGATTGCTGCGATTATAAGCACAAAGCACGCGAATCATGTTGCTCGAAACATTTTTTGCAGTTGTTTCTCCTCTATCTATATGTCTGTCTGTTTGTCAGTCTGTCTGTCTGTTTGTCAGTCTGTCTGCCTGTCTCTCTCTGTCTGACTGTTTGTCTATCCTTTTGGTACGTCTCTATTTTCTCTCTCTCTTTCTCTCCCTTTCTCTTTCTCTCTCTCTCTGTCTGTCTGTCTGTCTGTCTGTCTGTCTGTCTCTCTCTCTCTCTCTCTTTCTGTGTGCATATCTGTCTTTGTCGTCTCTTTCTCCCTGTTTCTATTTTCGAGATATATCTCATTCTGTCTTTGCCTCTCTATCTCTGTGTATTTCTCTCTTCGTCTCCGTTTCTCTCTGTCTATTTGTCACTCTATCGCTGTATATGTCTGCATGTCTCTGTCTATCTCTCTGTCTCTGTCTATCTGTCTTCCAGCCTGTCTGTAACTCTCCTTTTCTTTGCCAATCCCATTTCTTCTGTTTGTCCATATGTCTTCCTATCTGTGTGTATTTGTCTCCCTTAGACCTATGACCTACTCGTAATGAGTCTATCTTCCTATGGGCCTATATGTCTGTTTTATCTGCATTTTTCTCGAGATGTTTTCCATCGAATACGTTTCTAATACCTCTCTATGTTTTTATTCCTCTGCATTTGTCTTTTCTTCTCTTCTTGTGTCTTTCCTTACTTTCTTTGTGGTGGGTGGCCTCACTAAAAGTGATATAACTTTTGTTCTGTTTGAAATATTTTGATTAAATCTGGCCATCATGTGTAAAATTTTAATATGAATTGTCTATAAGCCTGTAAAATTTCATTGGGAAATTCTTACTTTTGGTCAAGACATTGGCAAAAACCTAGGGGGTCTTTTTTTGCCCACCCTGTATATGATATCGAGACAGACAAGACTTGATACATAATAGGATCCTATACTGGACTCTTAATATATATCATGTATGTATATGCATACCATGTAGGTCTATGTACATATATATATATATATATTTTTATATTGAGAGGGGACCAATAAAACGACAGATAGATGGAGAAACAGATAGCACCGTAGAGTGGAGGGCTGCAGTGCATGGGCATTGGGCACTAATGAGGAATCGAGGAAAGCAGACGAATACTTAAGAGTGAGAGGCACGAGTAGAAAGGAAGGTACAGGGAGAGGGAGAGGAGAAGACAACGAGAGCGAGAGACAGATGAAGCGGACGACGGGAAGGAGTGGGAAGAAGAAGGGGAAGAACCGGGGAAATCCCAGCGGAATGGGAGAGACAAGGACATGCACTGCCTATTAAAAGCATTGTTTTCGTTGGCCAACAGTTTAATGTGTGTTGGGATCATTTTGCCAGTTTATCTCTCGTCGAATGTGGACATCGTATATATTGGCCAATGGCCGACTGGCGACCATAACTTCCTTCAAGAACGATTCCGCTGAAGGGGAACGACATTCCATGCAAGTCTCCCTGCAGTACATGTCCGCATTGGTATACAGCGTTTTTCGTTGCACATCGTTTTTCCTGGAAGTCTTGTTTGTCGACCGTGAAGAAAGTCGAAAGCCGCGCATCTCCGGCGTCGGACTGTTTGCTTTATCCAGTGGTATTAATCATTGCTCCTTGAGACGCAACCATTTTCAGACTCTTGAGTATCTCGGGGCAAACATCAGAAGACAGAGACGACATTCTCAAAATGCGAGATGCGATTGTTCGCCAACTAATTGACACCTGCAACTCATATAATAATTATTATGTTAATTGAGGAAGTCTGACTTGGTCTGGTCATTACATTCAATTTGAAATTGCAGTAACATAGAATGCAGGTGATGGTGTTGAAGCCATTTCAACTGTGACTGTAGATTAGGTCTAGGCCTACAGTTTTCTAAATGGTTATAATATCATATAGCTGACTTCAAAGTGAGGCGTAGGGTACCAAGTTATTCACGAGGATCGTTGCCGTCTCTAATGCCCAGTTCTAATTTTCATGATGAAACCATACCGCAGGATATGCCTATCACAGATCTAATTGCAATTAAGGTGTTTGTGTGGTGTTGCCTGTTTGGGGACAATTTTCGCAAAATTAATGTAGGTCTAAGGTTCGAGGCGAAGCTACAATAAACAAGACAGATAGATGCATTTCGAATTATATCTATGAGCTGAGTAGTGAGTATATTATACTATAACTATTATAGTCTATACAGACAAGATTACAGATGTCGCTGTCGTGCGTGCACTAAACGGCGTTTAAATCTTTGCATTAAAATCTTCTCATGAGTCAGCAAAGGATTAGTTTCAAAGGGGAATTCTCTGTCTAACCATGAAAAATACTTGAAACCATTATTACGCAGGTTTATTAGGCCTATTGTTATTCCATCAGGTTATAATATCTTATTAGCTTTCTCTTGTCACTCCTCACACTTGGTTTTGACGACTTTGGTTGAAATTCATCGTTTGTTTGCTTCGGTGGATGAAAGCCTTTCAAAGCAATTAGCAAAATTGGTTTCCGTTTAGCGATCGACGACGTGTGAAGACAAAGATCGTTATCGTCACCCCCTCCGTCGTCCACGTTTGGACTGGCAATGAATGGCACTAAGGCGCCGACGAACTGTGGCCTTTGTGCGTTTTTTTCTTTTAAAAGCGCTATATAAACAGGCATATACATTTCACGCCGCGCAGGTCAACAATCTTTCCTGCAGCCAGTCTGGTGTCTACAAAGTAAGCGCGTGATTAAGCAAACAAGCGAACGAGTTAGCAAGCATATGATAAACAGATTTGTTAAGACGCCATCAAATGGAGTGTTAACAAAAAACCGTACACACGCTGCTGCATCAAGTGTTCCCAACCGGTCTATGTATACGATCCGCTAATTCAATTCCTTCTCGTCTGTTTTCGGAAATCACTTCCAGGCGTTCACCTTGCTTTCGCGTAGTATAGTAAGCGCGTCTCGTTGGTGTAGATCCGACAGTGAAGACGCTCCGTCGGAAAATAATCTCTACGCAGATGAGCTTTTAGAATTGCTTTGCCGTTTCCTAGAGTGAGAAGAAGCACTCAATTTCCCGCAGACGTTTTAATGACGCGGCGGCTTGTATACATAGGCGGCAGAGACTCAGCGGGAACCGAGAGTCTCCCTGGCTCGACTCGTTAAAAGTTGGCTGAGGAAAGATCGCGAGAGATGTCTGTCTGCCTTAAGCGAATTGTCTCTGGCTTTGTTTTCTGCTTTGTGGAGTTACCCGCTGCTCTGTGTTTCGTTGCATGCTTCGGTACAATCTTTATATCCTGGCGTAGTATACGAGGTCGTTGCCCTTGTGATGGATGCTTGGATGCCATGGGTGGCTGGAAAAGACGCACCGAATGGCCCTTACACCATAGACCTCGCTCCTTCTATCTTCCATGCGCTCTTCTAACGTCTGCAGATAGCGCGGTCAAGTGTTGATTTATGGTATACCTTCGATAATACAACTTCACTAAGATGGCTTTCACTGGGAATCGTTTAATTAGAAGAACCTGACATCAATCATGAGGACCGCCATATTGCCCGTTGCTGTCTTCCACTAATTGCTGTGTTGTTGTCCTGCGTTAATTGCAAACTTAATGACACTATAATTAACCGATTGGTGCGAATTAAACGATTTCAGTGCAATACTCTAAACGTTTATAGCTCAATATGTTATGAACGTACGCTTAGAAGGCTGTTAAATATTAATGCTTCTTGTCGGGCTGACAATCAGACACGAGAATGATTGATTGATTTGACACTAAGCTTAAGCAAAGCGTCACAAATTCAGAGTTCAATTTAAAGTATTCTGCATTAACGTGGTTCCAGAATGGTATACGCGCAGAAGGTGCGCGTAAATAAATAAATAATTATGACATTGTATTTATAATTAGTCTATATATAGTGCATAATGCATACATAATGCATACATAATGTATTTATAATGTATTTATAATGTATGTATAATGTATATATAATGCACAATGTATATATAGGTGGTCTATAGTGAGTCCACGTGACCTTATTCCTGAAATAGTATTTTCTTTGTAACTCTCCAAATCAAATCCAAGTGTAGTCTATATCCCGAAATCTGCTTGCCTGTCTCCAAAAATTTTATATTTTTAAATGGACACTACAGATTTATAATTATTTGCTTATCAATGACTGTCGACAGAACGCAACAAGCTACATAATGATTGAGGAGAGGGAATATATTTTCAATCAGTGACTATAGTTCTGAAAAGTAGGCTACCGTTAAGGGCCTACGCGAGACATAGACCATGTCTATAATATTATTAATTATTGGTTTTAAGTTTTAATTGTGAAGTCTGCGACGCTGTTGCATTTACTGAACCTTAGTAATAATAATATTATTGTAATAACTTTCGAAGGCCACAGTAAGAAATAGAACTGTCCAGGATAACGTTTGAATAATTTTAAGGGCAGAGTTAGATATGTGTCAGCCATAAAAAATTAATTGCCGCGGATAGGCTTATTTGTTTCTGTCTCTGTATGTTTGTCTTTGCCCCCGGCTGTCTGTCTGTCTGTCTCTGCCTCTGGCTGTGTCTGTCTGTCTGTCTGTCTGTCTGTCTCTCTCTCTCTCTCTCTCTCTCTCTCTCTCCGATATACTGTTCTCTTCTGGTCTGATATTGGTCTCATCCTGCATAGCTGTTTTTCGTGCATCATGTCTCCTGTGTGGCTTCTGCCAGTCTTGTCTCGCTGGTCGAAGGCATTTGACATGCACCGTCTCAGGAGACTTGCAGCTGCAGAATGACACCACATCACCCGATTGCACCAATCGATGCGAGGGCAATTTTAAAAGGTTAGGACTGCAAAACGATAGCCATACATAAAAAGTATACTAAAAACGAATAGAAGCTTCTACGCTTCAATAGAAATATACTGCACATGCACATTGCACATGCACAGGCTAAATGAGTGCACATGCACTCTAGGCTGAAAGCTGTATTATATAGTGTATTGTAGAGCTTTTTAAACGTACAGTTGTACACACAATGTGCAGTTTTAAATAGATTTTTGCAGTTGTAAAAACACTTATGTACAGTTAAAACTAGCAAAAAAGGTCATTGTCCTCCGATTGGAAGAAATTTACCATGGAGGATGGGAGGGAAAAGCAGGGTTGTGCAGTTCCAAAAATTCCTTAAAAACAGCCCTGGTGTATAGATCTAAACAATTTGCATCAATAGATATCTTGCAGATATTAAATGAGCGTAAAGTATATACTATAGCTAGGCTATTCATCTACTCGGATACAATATAAGAACAGTTTAGTATCTCAATGCTTCACCCTATGTAGCAGCAACACATAGCCTATACGTGCCAATCATCAGTATACCAATGCAATTGAAGAGTTGCGTTGTCATCTCACAAAACTCTCCAAATCAAATCCAAGTGTATTAAAAGACAAAGGAATGTTACGTTGTGCTCCTTTCTGGTTCCAGGGTTGAATCGGTAGTGCCTCTTATAATGAGTCTATAACAAAGGCGCTATATAAATTCATATTTCTAATAACAGACTACTATAGTATACGGTTACAATTGTTGGAAGTCTCTTGCATGGTTCACCCTGCCAAGAAGCGTCCGAATATAACTTATAAATTATGAGGTGGTAGAATAAGGCCGCTTTAAGGCGCTAGATAATATGTCTTAGTAATCGCATGTCTCTCTTGCAACCGAACCCGGATCTATAGGTCGGACATCTATGAGCAATAAATCTCATCGCTCGTCAATAAGCTGGTGCCTACGCTTCGCTTTCAAATGGCGCATAAACATTTGAAATTTACAATGGCGATCATGATTATTACCTCACTTACTAGCTTGCTGCTGACTTGCCTACTTCCTTGCACCCTTGCATGCTTAGTCAGGTTGAAAGTCCCTTGACGATTCGAGGTTCATAGTTGAATTCGGTGCAATGTTAATACTCTCCGTCTGTCCTTGTCTCTGTTTCTCTCTCTGTCTCTGTCTGCCTGTCTCTGTCTACCTGTCTTTGTCTGTCTGTCTGTGTCTCTTGCGGACGTTAAGACGAAATTTGATCGTCCCTTTGTCTAGTAATACTCTGAATATCAATGGAGATTAATTTCCATTCGGTGTCCCATATGAACATCATTGCAGTCGCCATAAAACGGTCGTCTAATTGTAAATAGGAGAGTATTTGCACGCTGCTGCAGCCATCTCCTCAGAATGCGTGTGTGGTCGACTGAATGCAAATGATTCGATTGGTAGCAGACGTCTTCTTCTTCTTCTTCTTCTTTAGAGATTGTAAATATAGATGAATAGTCGTCGTTGTCTTCACTGCAGCTCTGATCGTCGCTCTGCTCTCTCGGAGACCTATTATAATAATTATATCGTACTCGTGGGGATTAGGAAAGAGCTTCCGTTGCTTGAGTCATCCTATAATAGTCTGATGCACTTGAAATGGGTGTCGCAAAAGCCAGGCTGAACAAAGAACATAGGGTGGTCCCTAGTAGGCCTATAATGGCTGAAGGATCTGTGTTACAATATTATTGCCAAATGCTTTTGTTTCTTAACTTAAAACTTGAGTTTTTTAAATTGTCCCTTCTCCATAGGCTGCCTGTGCCCCCCCCGCCCTCCTCTCTCTCTCTCTCTCTCTCTCTCTCTCTCTCTCTCTCTCTCTCTCTATATATATATATATATATATATATATATATATAATTATATTGGTGATCTGGCTAACGATCTTACTTGTAGGTCATCTATTACAGGGGTGTTCAAACTGTGGTCCGCGGACTCTTTGGGGACCGTCACTTGCTGCCAAGGAGTCCGCAAGCATGTTCAAAAACCAATAAAAAATAGTACAATTGCAAGGTTTTCTTTATCATCGTAAATTATAAAAACAACTGAGCTATAAAAATAACTGAGCTATAAAAACAACTGTGCTATAAAAACAACTGAGCTATCTATGGTTATTACCTACTGATGTGTAGTAACATTAGTTCCTTCCGTTGCTATTTTTAGTGCACGTTATTGTAATTGTGACGTAACAACAGAGACGTCATTGCTGTTAAAAGTAATTTCTTAAAATATAATACTAATATTTTTCAACGTTGTTCTTAACCACGGATAAATTTCTAAAAGAAAAGCTGATCAGAAATCAGAAGATTCTGGCGACAAAGACAAATGTGAGAAAAAGGGGAAAAATCCGCAAGTATGATCCAGAGTATATTTCATATGATGTTATATTTTGTCGATCCCCTTAGGGAATACAATCAATCAAAATAGCGAATGACTGCGGCCAATATGTAAAATGCAAATATGATGTTATAAGTTGTGTTCCTAAGGATGGAAAGTACATCGAAGTGCATACCACAAGAGATGTATCCATCTACAAAAACAAGGTTTTGTGTTATCCTTAACAGCATGACATCTAGCGCTGTTATCGCTGCAGTGACTATATGTTCGTAACATACAATCTTGCCAAGAGGGTTGTCCTCCGCCTCGGATATTCCTCCGCCCGGCAAAAGAGTCCCTCGGCCGTTGTGACGTCACTTTTCTCGCGTAATTGCCGCGGAGTGATACGCATGTCATCGTCATAAATATTTAATAGTAGGATCACGTGTTGGTCGTGGAGGCGGAGCTACGACGCTTGCAGATATTACCTAATAGATGGAGCTGCATTGGCAGAGGGCGCGGATCATACTGACGCCATATTATACATGTATACCCAAGAGAGTATCCCATCCACAGTTTGTTTGTTTGTTTGTATGTGCACTTGTTATAGCGCCCCTTCAAGCTCTCTTAACCACTCAGAGGCGCTCCCGAATGCAGAGCGGACACTGCATCGGAGTTTCACGCCGAAGCGCTGAGCAATTGTGAGTGAAGGACTTGCCCAAGGTCCTTACGCGGCGAGGTGGATTCGAACCTCGAACCTTCCGGGTTCAAGGCGACGACGCCACCACTACACCACCGCGCCCCACAGTGTATGTATGTCCAGCATTTCGTGCTCTTTTTGCACTTGCGAAGGTCATTCATTGTCTTGCGATTATATTCACAATTTCCTGTACTCCGGTTGCCTTAGTCACAGTGGGATCAATCCCTTTTCTTGGCAACCCTTTCTCAGGGATCTCCTTCTTACTTACTTGCGAGTTAGCATATAGCTACTTATTCTCATTGTATAGGCCTACTGCTATTTTGGCGGTTAGTTGATTTTGCATGTTACTGTTGATCTATTTGAATAAACAAGTCTGAATTTGAATTTGGAAAAAATACGGCGATACCTGTATGACGCAGCAGACTTTCACGAATTTTAATAACATCTTCGTCCTTTTGCTTTAGACACAGGCATATAGCAGAATTCACTAATTACAATGATTAAAAAGACTTGGCCTCTGCTTGAACTGGTCCACAGCAAAACCTAACTCCAGTATGAGAGTTGTAGAGAATAATTGGGGGAGGGGTTCAGACGTTGATTGATGTGGATTTGGGGTGAAAATGAGGACTTTACGGTGGCGTCCTAAGAAAGACTGGGGTTTAAACCCCCCTCCGATCCCCACCTGCAATTCTCACCAGCATAAACCAACTAATTGCACTTAAACTCTCTATTTCTCTCTCTTCCAGTCGTTTTTTTGCCCCTCTTCTAGACTCCGAAGACCTCCGTGCAGCTGCTAATTCCGGAATCAGACCAAAGACGCACCGCATGCAGCAGATAAGCGAACAGCCGAATACCGTTGAACTCATTCAGCCTCTAACACGAGAATCACTCACAACCCGCCGCTGCACTCACTCCTCGCCTACCCCTCCCCTACCCACCCCCGCCCCCCCACCCCCACCATCGTGTACTTGAATGGCGTCCCAGTTCTCGCCTCTCTCCCTCTCTCTCTTACAGCAAGACTGAGTATCGTCGACGATAAGAAACAGTCGACGATCGAGGACGTGGCATCACCAGCCACTACTCCTCTCCGCATTCCGTTCGGATGACTTGAGACGCACGGGCGACGCCTCAGCGCCATGCAGTTACGGTAACATACACGATGAGACGACGACGATGGTGGCAGCGGTGGGATCGAGCGAGTGAGTCTGTGCGCCGCCGCCGCCGCCGACGACGCGTTGGTAGCTGCAGCAGACGCTGCGATTGATTTCGATGAGTTATACGGTAACCGACTGACGCCAGGCGTCGGCGGTGGTGAGCATTGCGTTCGACCGCCACCGCCACCACCACCGTTGCTACTCGGCATTGTTACGGTTAGCGTGAAGTCGCCGGTGAACCTGTTGCGACAGATAGACACACACTCGTCGGGCGGTCGTTCGTTCGGACGGGCGGGTGAGCCACACGCACGCCGTAGGGAGAGGAGGTTGCTCCTCGCCGCGAGTCGGTCCCTCGAACGGTCGGTCGGTTGGTTGGTTCGTGGGAGAGTTGTAGTCTTCGAGGAAAGCGGTCGTTCGTTCGCTTTGCTTGTGGCCGGTGGGAGATCGAGACGACCGAAATATCACAGACGGAGAAGTCCCGCGGTGGCCGGCGAGGACGATTGATAAACTGTCGGGAGAGGAGTCGGGAAGAATCCACCGCGGTGGTGGTGGTGGTGGTGGTGGTGGTGGAGGTGGAGAAGAAGGACCAGCCGATCGACTGAGTAGGGGAGGAGTTGGGAGTGGAAGAGGGGATATGCTGGATGCGAGACATAGCGTAGCGGATATGGAAAGTGAGTAGACAAAAGTAGACGAGGAGGAATGGTAGAAGAGGATAAACATACAGAGAAGGACACACAGATGGAGTGTTAGAACGTGGAAGAGGAAGAAAAGGAAGAGGGAAAAGAAATGGTTGTGGAAAAATCCAATGCACAGTTTCAAGCAGAGGAGAAGAAATAGAAGCGAGGAGCAGAGCGTATGATGAAGAAGTAGAGAAAGCAGCTGGAGAGATATAGAGGTTAAGTGAAGGAAGGATAGAGGGAAGAAGAAGAGTGAGCATTGATAGGAAAGGGAGAGAGCGACCGGGCGCTGTACAGGCGCAGGCTGTGGAGCCGTCGGACACACCGAAGACCGGCGGAGGCGCATCTGCGGCTCTCTCTCTCTCGGTCGATCGAACGGGCGGGCGAGGCAGGCGGGCACCACGACCGACCGACCGACCGACCGACCGACCGACCCGGGCTTCATTGTGTAAGTGGCCACCGAGAGAAAATAAATGATGAACTGGTTGAATACGATACGCTTTATCAACGTCAGACAATTATTCGTCCACTCCCTCTGCCGCCGCTGTTGCATGCACTCCCCCATTCCGACCTCTCCCCCTCCTTCTCCTCCCTCCACCCCCTTCCGTCCTCAAAACGATTTTCCCTGTCCTCCTCTACACTGTGGTGTTGTAGCGTGTACCTGTTGTGCGTATTGATCAGCTGAGGAGGCGGTGGGTGACCTCGCCGCAACATGCCGGGCTATTCGTTTTACGTTCCGACAACGTGGTGACTTTACTACGATATAAGACGACAGAGTAATAACATCGTATACGATCGGGCGACGACTTGGTTGGGTGAACAGCAGCAGCAGCAGCAGTCTGAACGAGGACAGGTATGGAGGCTGCAGTACTCTTACAACTTAGCGTATACGATATAATATATATCATGGTATATATAAGCTAGCTTACACGTTGTGACGTTCAGGCTGCTGTGCTGGGAACTCTGATGGCCTGCTAAACATCTGATCGCGAACACTGGATTATATTTCATGAGAAGTAAGTTTTATCTGTATATTTCTCACATTTGCTATATCGCACCTTCAAGCTTACTACTCAGACCCGCTCCTGACTAGGCCTACGGCGCGGACACTGAATCCGAGTTCACACCGAAGCGCACGAGCAATTGCGAATGAAGGACTTACTCAAGATCCCTAGGCTACGGTTCGACTTGAGGCGGATTAGAACCTGGAGCCCGGCTCCATGGCACCAAACCCACCACTACACCACCGCATGTTGTTTGACACTGATGCGAGTGGCCTATTTCTTCGATGTAATTAGCCTAACACGAATATAGGTTGACACGAAGTCTGCTATTCGAGTGGAGCTATTAATTTTGAATTTATGCATAGCCTATATCTGGGTTTAGTTTACTTTTGTGGATTTAGTCTCGTACCTTTTTTGGTGAAATACCAAATCGCAATTTTGCTGTTTATTTCTAAATTCCTGTCACTCTATAATAATAATTATTATAGCTAGAAGACATCAAATCTCGATACCTCGTTTGTGTTTTCTTAACCATACTATAGGTCTAGTGTGTGCACTGCACGTGTAAGATATTCACTCACTTGTTTCCATGAGTATTGTTTTGATTCTTATCGGGAATGATATTAGGTACTCACATTTTATATCAACCCTACTACCCTAGATTGATTTGAGGATCATTCTTGATTTCTTGATCTATTTCTAATTGAAGGTTAATTCCAGAGGAACGTATTTACGCATATATGAACCAAGTACATTACGACTAGAATTTCGCTTGAAGCCGTCGTTTGTAGATGGTTTGTGCGTTGAAATTTCATCTCTTTGAAAAATTACCAGACCGATCTTCAATTTATTTTTATAGTGCCCATTCGTGAGGTTATTTTAAGGCGCTATATAAATATCTAAGTACACGCACACACATAGCCTACATACTGACATACCTTCGTATAATATGTAAAAGTATTTTAAATCAGTGTATACATTTGATTCCTGCTTCTGTCATAACTTGATCTTCAACTTCCAGCCTATGGTCCTCTGATCCTGATTTGGTCTTCTGGACAACCGCTATTGATTCGACGCAGCGCTGGTGAATCGACTGGTGCCCTGCTCAGGCCTGCTGTACTGTATACCGTATACTGAAAACGTGGAATTGTACGATAGCGATTGATGATTTCAATCCCACTGAATCCGTCAACATCACCGAATGATTTCAATCCCCGATGATGAGAAGAATGACGTGGATGATGATGGTTTTTCTTTGATCCTTTCCGAATCGTTGTCATTCAACGCTCAGTGGTCTGACTGTCTCTCGTCAAAAAGATTCGGTTGATCCATCTTCCTACTGCAGTCTCTTCGTTTAATATCTTCTTATCATTTATCGTTGAAGATGTCTCTCATCATTCATCCAGGATAGATCAACCAACCGACTGACCGATCAACCAACCGACGAACGACCGATCGACCGACGTCTTCCTGTATTGTTGGTCTAGATCTTGAATATCGTTCGTATACTCAATGAAAATGAGCACCAATGATGACTGCGCTGTTGATTGAATACGTCTGTGGAGGGAATGAGTTGGTTAGGTAGCTGTGGTTTATCGACGATTTGTCATTATGACGAAGATTCAAGTCCGCTCCTCCATTATACAAATATACAATACTACGACACTATATAAGTATTTGCAACGACCTTCTTCCTGCCTCACTATAAGCACTAAACTAATGACTTCTTCAACGGCTTCTCAGTCTTTAAAAGTATTTCTTTTCATTGAAGTTTCAGAGCTGAGTTTGCCTTTGAATAATCATCTAACGAGAGGCGCTATATAAATCTATGGATACGATACGATGAGACTGGTATCACCAGAGTGAAGATATATTGGTAAAGTTCGGAATGGGTGACTTGTTGAGTGGGTGGGCCGGTTAGGACGCCCGTTGTTAAGGTTATGCTTTGCTCTGCGTGTGTACTTACGTTGATGGAAAGGAATCTCATTTTTTCTCATAATATATCGGAGGTAGTTTGGATTGATGGTTTCAGTGGGATTCATCTGATGCATCTGATTCATCTGATTAAATGAAATCGTCTTAACCGTCTGTGGAAGTACAATAAAAAAGTAGCAGACGATCCAGGTTGCTCACTGGAATGGACCACAGAAACATAGACGATGAACCATGGATTGGTTAATTAAGAGGCAGGCAGATAGGGACAGACAGGCAGGAAGGAAGGAAAAACGAAGGAAGGAAGGAAGAAAAAACCCAGGTGGGTAGGAATAAAAAGTGGGTGGAAAGAAGGACGCATTAAAAGAAACAAGAAAGATAATGTGTGGATGTAAGAATGAGAAGAAGGAAACAGAGCGGAAGGCAGGAAGAGAGATAAAGTTAGACTGACAAGCAGGCAGCCAGTCATGAAGTCGGGGAAACCGGGAGCAGGGAAGCGTGGAAGAAAAGCAGGCGGGAAATTATGAAGGCAGGTTGAAAGGTATACGTAGACACTAAGCATACAGGAAGAATGAAGACCAGATGGAAGGCTGGAGTAAGGAGACCAGACAGATGAAAAGATGGAAAGAAGGCAGAGAGACGGGCAGACAGGCAAGAAGAAAGGAATGCATGCAAGCAGAAACAGATGGATTTACGAAAGTCATTTTAATGTTCATGAGAAAGAAAGAATGAACTGTCGGAAGAAGTGGAAAGACGGAAGGAAGACATTCAGGCAGGCAAACAAGTGGGCAGGCAGGCAGGGGGCAGGGGGCAGGCAGGCAGGCAGGCAGAGGCAGGCAGGCAAACAGGCCAATTGTCAGAGACATTGATAGATGAGCAAAAATACTCGGTGGGAAATAATGAAGATGGAGTTCTTTAAAATCTAAAATATTCTTTATGATACGTGATGCATGTTCTCATAAAGGCCATAATATATAAAGTCAATGCGTTCGATCATTTATTATTTATTTCCATTGAGAATAGTCAGGCAGGCAGAGACATACAGATAGTTAGGCAAGGGGAGAGAGACAGACAGGTAGAGACGGAGACAGAGAGAGACAGACAGGTAGAGACGGAGACAGAGAGAGACAGACAGAGAGACAGACAGACAAGGAGAGGCTCTACGGACAGAAGACTATTGATGAAGTAATGACAACGCGACGGATTAGCGAATTAGTGGAAAAAACGAGCAAAGTGCTTCTTGTAGTCTTGTATTGTTGCATCTGAGATGTATTAGGCAGAAGTTGCCGACAACTTCGTTCAACAATGCAATTTGTTTCAAGTGTCGAGAATAGTTGCTGACCTTTTGGCAACGCAACATCTCTGATGACCATGGTCGTAGCCAAGAGTTTACTGGGGGGTGCGGTTACTGGATCTTGATCAAGCGGACAGGCAACCGGATCAATTGACTCGAGCAGTTTCCACATCATGATCATGATTACATGACATGCAATCATGATCATGATGTGCTGTAGACCACAGTCGGGATCTGATCTATTGCAAAATTCAACTTGAAATCTGCTGAACCTAGGTTGAACAATTGTTCATGAACAAGCCCAATGGCTTCGGTATTGTGAGAATTCTTCTTATCTCTCTCGTCAGGCGTGGGCCGACGACGAGGCTTTAACTTGATTTCTCCAAACAGTTCTGTCTCTGGTTTTATCTACGCCGGCATCTCTCATGTCATTCGCATTGTGAGAATTATTATAGCGCTACAAAAGCTTCGGAAAATGAGATCAGCTATTCACCAGTTGAAGAAGACATGACAAAACCGTTCATCAGTCTCTAGAAGCATCCTGTTCAACTGTATACGTTAGACTACTGCGTTGGTGATCGTCCAAAATCTTCACTGATTTCAGCAAATTCCACAGTGGATGCCATTCCACGCATTGTGATAAGTACGTGTAGCTGCGGCGTAACCCAGGAATAACCTCACAGGTGATCGTATTTTTTCCAAGGTGCATTATATCTTCCAGGAGAACGGAGACTATAGACACCTTGGATCAACATTGCCACTCTTACAACGGAAACAAATCCCAGTTGGATTGCGTGATGAAAGTGGCGAGAGTCGAACGGTGAGAACGAAGCATCAGCATCAGCAGCAACAGAAAGAATGAGAGAAAACAATAGTAATATGAGCGAAGATAAGTATTTGAGCAGGTGCTCGAATCGAAGAGGCCGTGCCTATACTCGGACCGAAGAACAATCGAAGGGTGTACAAAGGGTACAAAGGGTGTGAGAACTATTGTTATCTGGCTATCGAAAGAAATCTGTTTGCTTGTGGGTGTTAATCAAAGCAGTCTTCACGCATTGTTCTTTTTATTATAGGTATCACTATCATCGCCAATGAACCTGCCTTCGGGCAGAGAACCATCATCATCATCATCATCATCATCATCATCATCATCATCATCATCATCATCATCATCATCATCATCATCATCATCATCATCATCATCATCACTATCATCATCATCATCATCATCATCATCATCATCATCATCATCATCATCATCATCATCATCATCATCATCATCATCATCATCATCATCATCATCATCATCATCATCATCATCATCATCATCATCATCATCATCATCATCATCATCATCATCATCATCATCATCATCATCATCATCATCATCATCATCATCATCATCATCATCATCATCATCATCATCATCATCATCATCATCATCATCATCATCATCATCATCATCATCATCATCATCATCATCATCATCATCATCATCATCATCATCATCATCACTATCATCGCTATCACCATTGATATGATTAGTTTTATACTCAAGGCAAGTATGATCCCCAGGAAGCGCATAATGTATACATAGGTATACTCACCGATATCCTTGTAATAATAATAACAATAAAATATTATTATAGTAATAATAGTGGTAATAATAGTAATAATAATAATAGTAGCAGTTGTAGTTGTAGTGGTTGTGGTAGTAGTAGTAGTAGTAGCAGTAAAAGTGTTAGTAGTAGCAATGGTAATAATAATAGTATCAATAATGATAGCAATTATAGTAATAGGGCTAATAGTAATAATAGGTCTAATGAAAATAATATTAGACCTAATAATAATAATAATTTCATTATCCTCATCCAAAACCATCGTCATCTTCATCTCGTCTTCGTCGTCGTCATCATCGTCATCATTATTATTTGCTTTCTTATCAATACTGCATTTATAATTCACAAAAATGTGAGTCTGAATAATGATGTCTATTAAATAGACGCCTTACGACTTGTTCAAAATTATACACGATTTGTTCAAGAAGCTAAGCATCCTAAGCATCACAAAAGTGTTGCACTTAAAATTAAATGGTAAGCTTATCTTCTTTAATACAAGACCCAGCATATAAAATACTATCTACTGCTATAAACTACAGCACTACACTATATTAAACATTGATTGAAATAAGGCTTAGGCCTACGCATTTTGGTTGATTTTGCTTTTAGACGCGCGTTGTTTTTGCTGTAGATATGGAACGGGTACATTGGGTAGTCCTACTTTGAGTGTCTTTGCTGCCAATATACGCTGGCAGATTTTGCGTTCTTTGTGGTTCTTTTTTGGGGGTACACGGTGGTATAGTGAGTATTTTTCGCTACCTATCTGCTTGATGGTTTCAGGTTCGATTCCACATCCATAGCGCCGTGTATGGACCTTGAGCAAGTCTTTCACTCGCAATTACTCGGGCACTTCGGCGTGAAACTCTGATGCAGTGTCCATGCTGTAGTCAGGAGCGGCTCTGAGTGGATAGCTTAGAGAGGAGCTATAGAAATACCGAAATTTTAAAAAAATAAAATAAAATATATCGACTGTGTCGTCGTAATGTTTGTTACCGACAGAGAGTAGTTATTTTGTTAGTTTATAAAAATTGCTGACTGCGTTGTTTCAACGTGGACAGTGGACACAGCCTACTTTCTTCTATTGTAGACACAGACTGGGTCCTTTCACCAGCTGTTGGTCAAGGGACTTAATCCCTAGCGATGGCGTCTGTAGCTGCCTGGCTGCCCTTCGTCCGGGCCGCAGCGGTCGGCTGGATCCCCATCGGACAGAACCCGGTTCCGCCCATTCCTTCGCTGGCAAAGCAGAGAACCAGCGTCGACCGGAAGCTGCGCATCAACGTCAGCGGACAGATGTTCGAGACGTGGCGACACACGTTGGAGAAGTACCCGGATACGCTACTCGGCTCCAACGAGAAGGACTTCTTCTTCGACGAGGATTCGGACGAGTACTTCTTCGACCGAGACCCCGACATCTTCCGCCACGTTCTCAGCTACTACCGGTCGGGACAGATGCACTACCCGCGCGACGAGTGCATCTCCGCGTTCGACGACGAGCTCGCCTTCTTCGGCATCTCGCCGGACATCATCGGCGACTGCTGCCAGGAGGAGTATCGCGATCGGAAGCGAGAGAACCTCGAACGGTTGGCCGACGATCTGCAGGACGCCGAGGAGATCGAGGTTCAGCCGACGACGAACGTTCGAGAGAAGATGTGGCGGGCATTCGAGAACCCGCAGACGAGCACCCCAGCCCTCGTCTTCTACTACGTCACCGGGTTCTTCATCGCTGTCTCGGTCCTTGCAAACGTTGTGGAGACGGTCCCCTGTGGGTCGCCCCCTCCCGGGTCCGACCGAGTCCCCAACTGCGGGGAGCGATTCGAACCGGAACTATTCTGCCTGGACACGGCCTGTGTCATGATCTTCACTACCGAATACCTCCTTCGACTATACGCGGCGCCTGTACGATGCAAGCACCTGCGAAGCGTGATGAGCGTTATTGACATCGTAGCTATCTTACCCTACTACATCGGTCTTTGCATCCCCGATAATAAGGACGTCAGTGGGGCGTTCGTTACCCTTCGGGTTTTCCGGGTCTTCCGTATCTTTAAATTCTCGCGCCACTCGCAGGGTCTACGCATCCTCGGCTACACGCTCAAGAGCTGCGCTTCGGAGCTCGGCTTCCTTCTCTTCTCGCTCAGCATGGCCATCATCATATTCGCGACGATCATGTACTACGCGGAGAAGAACGTCGACGAAACGAAGTTCACTAGCATTCCGGAAGCCTTCTGGTACACAATCGTCACCATGACGACGCTCGGGTAAGCAGCTCTACTTTGTCGCCTTGACAACGCTTCACATCGTGTATGTTTGCTTATCATGTCTTCGCCTGTTTATATAATGTAAATTATTATAATTATGCAAGCATGCATGCATGCATCTATCGATGTTGACATTGCATGCATGACATCCATTTTGTTCCCAAAGTTAAAATCAACAAATGCGATATTCGATTATCAAGGAAATGCAGGGAGACAGTGGGAGCAATTCAGGAAGAAACCGCTGGACATGCAGGAGAGATGAGTGAAAAATAATCTCTGAAGGATGTTGAGAGATAAAAAATGGTTATTGAAGAAGAGAATCAACAAATATAATAATAAACATTTATCAATTTTCCATCCACTCATTGTTCATTCATCCATCCATCCATCCATTCATTCATCCACCATCCGTCCGTCCGTTCATCCATCCATCCATCCATCCGTTGTGGTCTTCTCTCTTTCTCAGTTCATTCATTCATCCATTCATCAAATCAAGGTCAATGCATTCACCTTCTCAATTGTCTCAAGATGAATGATTACATAAGCCGCATCTCTTCTTCAGTTCAAAATGCGCAGCGCATCGATTGCGTAAACATGAAAACGAACGAACAGCATATACATAGAGATCTGTTTGTATACCAACCTAATCTCTCCACTCCTTAAGGTCACGCAGATCGCTGCAGTCAAGTGAAAAATGACGTCACGCAATCTCCAGCTTAATTCCATAAATCGGATGTGGGTGGGGTGGGGTGGGAGTGGGGTGGGGTTGGGGTGGGAGTTATTGGCGGCGCCGGTCGGAAAAACGTTTCCGACTCCAGTAATAACCGATCGACCGATGGAAAGATGGGAGTGGGATGGAGGAGGGGGAGGGGGAGAAGATGCTGGGAAGATGATGGAGGCGGAGAACTCGTTTCAGACAGTGGCGTCTTGTTAGGGGGATGTTTGCCGTTGGCATGGCAACCGCATTACGACGTGGAATTGGTTGGCGAACATCTTCCAGTCATATCTCTAGATATATTTCCAGCGACTCTATATTGCCATCCGAGACTGTATTCCATGTTCCATCAGTCGCAACTTCTTCTTCTTCTTCTTCTCCAGTTATTACCGATTTGTTTGGTCGCGATCGCTTTTGGGAAATGACACGAGGGTTCAAAGCGAAGCAGAAAAATCGGAAGCTTTTTATTTTAAAAAATCAATCATATTTCGGAAGTTTATGAAGCGGTATACTGTGTGCGTCTATTGAGAGAATCTCGCTCTAGAAAACGTAATAAATTTTTTAAAGAAATAAGAAAATATTCGAAACTGTTGCGTTTGCAGCCTTACCGCAAGCAAAAGATATTTATGGGTCTATTATCATTTTTTGGAATGCTTCAAATACAGTTATTTTATTGTTTGGAATCATCAGAATTTCCGTATTTATGGTGTACACAGCTTTAACCATATTAACTAACGCCCGTAGAATTAATATAATGATGATGATGATGATGATGATGATGATGATGATGATGATGATGATGATGATAACAATGATAATAATGATAATAATAATAATAATGACAATAGTAATAATAATAATAACAACAGCAATAATAATTGAGGCACCTCTGAGTAGCCTACTGGCCTACGTTGGAGACGAGAACCTGTAACTTAATTTTAATTTTTAACAGCAAATCTTTACTACCTCGGACGAAGGAAATGATAAATTATAATAACAACAATGATAATGTTGTTGCTGTTGATGGTGTTGGTGTTGTTGATGATGATTACGACGATGATGATGCTTATGATTATGATTATGGCGATGACGATAATAATGATAATAACATGATAATGATCCGGGTCACATTGAGGTTACTGTGGGCCTGGGTGCTGCGATTACCCTCAAATGGCCCCCTGTGACAACACAACGGTCCACCACGAACATATTTATAACGGGTGTCCCTCAGACCCATTGACCCAGGTGTTGGAGAGCCCAAAGCACAAAACCTAATTCGGGCCCTACAATGATAATGATAATGATGACACTCATGACAGTAGGCTAATTGTTTGATTGGTGGATTTTGTTATTGTCGAACAACCTTTAAGAGCTAGTAAACATTTAAATTTTCATTCCTTTTATACTTGAAATAATAGTTCTTCCTCAGTGCAGCATTGTAGTGTTGATCTTTTTCGACCTCTGTCAATGTTGAACTTTCTCTTTTGCTTCATGAGGGTCATGACCTCGTTGTTTTTTCTATGCTAGTATATTTCGACTGAAGACTATACCATTTGATAATTGACTTGCATTTTAAATTATTGCATCTATAATTGCTATTTTATTGTGTTGTAATTACTGTTATTATCTTACAATCGTATTATTCTTATTTCATTACGTCAAGATCGTATTTTTATTATTAGGTTCATATCATATTCTTATTATGTTTTATGATTTTATCATGTTCTCGTCATTACGTTCCTGACAAGAGGTTCGTAGCTTGTACAAAGTCCTTATCAGGACTTTCTGTCGAGCGCTCCGGGAAGTTGCAACAGGACATTCGAAAGTAAACAATGTCATATCAAGAGGAAGAAGACGAAGAAGATATGAGCATTAATGGCTGCATGGCGCAAAGACGCTGAAGATCTGGCCACGCAGTTGTCTCCGATAACCGCTGAGACTCGGACTTGAGATTACCATGAAATAGCTTCGTCTCCATGGTAACGGCGTTATCTCCGATCGTGACGTAGGTGTTGCGTCATCCGAAACAGTGATAATGCATTCTGGGATTACTGACGAAACGGAAGCGTTGGAGATATTATTTCTGCCGATTTCGATATCAGGATGTTCAGTGAGATCGAAGCAGGGCAACGATTGCTTGAAAGTTGTCGCTGGAGGCAGTGCTGTTGGCTGAGCATATTCGGCTGCTTCTACATGTAGTTTGGCCAGTTTTTTTTATTATTGTGTCAGTACTGCGAACGAAAATATGTCATAAAATATGTATGAACGCATGCACTTGTGGCAAAACTATAGTATCGGGGACCTATGGTCAGGTTAGGTGTTGTGAGGGTCGGTTAGGATATGTGTATTTTAGAAAGGAAAGGGAAGAGAAGATAGAATCATGGAGGGAAACGGTGGAAGGTAAAGATAGAAGGAAGATGTAAGGGGAGGTTATTTAGATGAGGAGATTAATGGTCGGTTATATAGTCTATAGGTTGCATGTATGACATTTTGTGAGAAGGCTTTCGTATACGTATGGCTGTCTATTGACCTATGCATACACGTATGTAATGTACGCAGTCAGTTATTTATGTATGCATGCATGCATATATTTATGCATGTATGTGTGCACTGCACGCATAAGATAGTATGGACATAATATGTTCTATATGTATGCAATGCATGTATGACATTGTATGTATCTGTGTATGTAGGCCTACGCATGGCATTTTATTTAGGCATGATATAATTATGTATGATTGTATGTATTTACATGTATCTATGTGTGCATAGATGTATGTACGTATGCATGCATATGCGTATGCATGAATCTATGTACACAAGAATCTTTGTATGTTTGTATGAATGAATATATGTACGCGTGTATGTACGTGTGTATGTTTGTGCCTTTATACATTGTGTCGTGCGTATTATAATGTGGTTGTAAACGAGAGCAAATTTACACAGTGCTCAGAGGCGTTTACTCTCTCGCACAATCTTCTCATTCAACGTCCTTCAGTGAGATCCTCAATTTCACAGGCGACCCATGCTACTCGATGCTTGACGGAGAAATGTCACACGTTCAAAGATCTCAACCTGCTTCATAATTATGCGCTATGTACACCACGTCGCTATAATTAGCCTGCATGCAAATAAACAAACTGCAGAGTCGTTAAGCCATCAAAATGGATCGTAATATCCGTGAATTACTATGAAACGATCATAACTCGATGTTTATGAAGTCATTGGCGGAGGTGATGAAGCCACGAAATGGGAGAAGCGTCTGCAGGATCGTGCAATATCAGTAATCAACCACAGACATACAGACAGACGGACGGTCGGACGGACAGACAGAATGACATAGACAGACGGACAAACAGACAAACATAGAGACAGACAGACGTAGAGACAGACAGACAAGCAGAAATAGACAGACGGACGGACAGACATAGAGACATGCACACTAGACGGACAGACAAACATACAGTACAGGCGGACATACCACACCAGACAAACAGACAGACAGACAGGCATATGCAGCCATAAAGACAGACACACTAGATAGATAGATAGTGTAGTGAAAGACGGGAAGTCGGCGATGATGATTATTATTGTAGGCCTATAGCTGGGTATTGCAAGGCTTTTTAAACGTGCAGTTGTACACAAAATGTGCAGTTCTAAATGGATTTGTGCAGCTGTAGAAGCACGGTTGTCACACGTTTTGTGCAATTAAAACTAGCAAAAAAGGACATTTTCATCCGGTTGGAAGTAATTTACTATGGAGGATGGGAAACGAAAAAAGGAGTTGTGCAGTTCTAAAAATTCCTTAAAAACAGCCCTGGTGTATTGTAAATATCTGGCAATGCTTTTACCTGTGTCTTTCCACAGCAGATCGTATACAGGTAACCTGTAATAGGCCTACTCTTAGGCTAATAGCAGGTAACGTGTTCGTTATGGCACATCTTGACGCTACTCCGTGTAGGTAATTAGCGAAATCGATATGTCGTGTGCGCGTGCGCGTGCGCAGTGGGTCGGGTCATTAAAGGTCGATTCTTGAAAAATTGTAAACGCGACTCTTAAGTCTGCGAAGATTTTAACAGTGACATTCAATAAACTTAAGAATTTTAATTCTTTCAAACCATTAATATTCTCCTGCTCAATGCAACAATAACTACACTTCCGTTAGATGTTACCTACGTATGTATATGAACATTTCTATAACGCCTTGCAATAACCTGACGAATTCGCCTATGTAGGTCAAAAGATCACTGAGATGTCGAGCCGGCTAATTCGATTAAGAAACTAGGTCTGGGGTGACCTTCACCGACAGACAGACAGACACAGGTAGGCAGACATACAAGCAGACAGACAGACATATTAGTGTCCTTGTACTGGGCGCTCGCTGTGACCGTATAGCACTACATCTCGTCGCATCCGATTCCGAAATTATCAGCGCTGGCACCCGACCGACTGTGCCGCCCCGTGCGATGGAACATCGAACTAATTACGGAGAACATAAATCTACGGCTCCGTCCGATCAACCTTCACAGAATAAGGAAGGAGGAGGATGATAGTCAACACACGGCAGCACGACGGGCTTAATCTTCGGATACGCAACACTTGGCTGCCGGAGTATTCACCGCTGGCTTCGTCGACATACGTTCGCCGGTGTATTTGCCACTGTGTTTGCTGTGCTACGTCTATACGACCCACCGACCGACCGCCGAAACATTGGCCACTGCGGTCGAAATGTATATACGCCTGCCTGAGCATTAGCTACTGCAGCGTGCGGTTGACATATTATGGCTGCCGGAGCATTTTTTACTGTGTTTCATGGGCGGTCTTATGTGGCGCAATGCGGCACTATTCGCTATGCTGCGTGATGGACGATAAAGGCGGACATTAAAGATAGAGTGTATATACACGAAAGTTGTCCTGTGTGTGTATGATGTGCCTGGTGTTTGGCTTTATACTGGATCGATGTGGTCTTCAGTTTGGAGATGGAGCGGGTCTCAGAGCTTGCGGATTGTAGGGGATGAAAATTGTGGATCATATAATATGGCTGCGAAAGCTCAACTAATGCGGTGAAAAAATCCGTAGTTTAGAAGAGGAAAAGACACGAGAGAGAGAGAGAGAGAAAGAGAAAGAGACAGAGAAAGAGACAGAGACAGAGAGACAGACTGACAGAGAGACAGAGAGACAGACACAGAGAAACAGAGACAAAGAGACAGACTGACAGAGAGCGAGAGAGAGTGAGAGAGTGAGAGACACAGAGAGAGAGAGAGAGAGAGAGAGAGAAGAGAGAGAGAGAGAGAGAGAGAGAAAGAGAGAGAGAGAGAGAGAGAGAGAGAAAAAGAGAGACACAGAGAGACAGAGAGCGAGAGAGTGAGAGATAGAGAGTGAGGGGAAGAGGTAGCCTAATTAATAGATGAAAGGGAGAAGAAGAAAGATAAATTGAAGCCAGAAAAAATATAAAAGAGAAAGAGAAGAGGGAAATATCAGACAGAAATAAAATGTTAGACAGAGAAGTGAAAGATGGATGGGCGGTTGGATAAAAAGAGAATAAAACAGAGATTGAGAAGTATAAAGTGAGAGATATTGAGGAGTATAAAGTGAGAGAGATTGAGGAGGAGAAGGTGTGAGAGAGACAGACAGACAGACAGACAGACAGACAGACAGACAGTGATGAGAAGCCTATTACAGTGACAGTTACAGACAGAGATAAACTGACTTTGACCGGTGTCGTCTGTTATAAATGACTCAATAAGATATTGAATTGAAGTATTTATATAGCGCCTCTTCAAGAGAGAGAGAGTGAGAGAGAGAGAGAGAGAGAGAGAGAGAGAGAGAGAGAGAGAGAGAGAGAGAGAGAGAGAGAGAGAGAGAGAGAGAGAGAGATTGAATTCAAGTGTCGACAGATATTGAAATTAAAATTAAATTAAAACGTAATTTATAAAACGTATCAATCACATTTTATGGCATTTTTTTAAATCGTGACAGCAATATATGACAATAGATAACAATCTGTGACTAGGATCAATAGCCTGACAACAATTGCTTGAGCTTTTATTCGCAATAGGTCTTTCTTTTCATTGTTATGATTCAATCAGTTTCAACATCCTTTGCATTTTCGCATCACATTTTTTATGCCGCTACTTACATGTAGCAATGTAGATTAGATAAAAAAAAGTCCATGACAAACAAACAGACGGGCAGACAGACAGGCAGATAGACAGATAAGCAGACGGACAGACAGGCAGACAGAGATAGACAGATAAACTGATAAACCGATATACAGATAGACAGGAGGGCAGTCAATGATATCCCGGAAAAGACGAGAAGAAGTAGGCTATGCATATTGATTAACGTTCACCACCGTCGTCATGTACTGTTAGCTTCATAAAGTAAGAAAGCAGGTGTTCTATATTCAATGTGGTTCTAATCAGATTCTCATTTCTCGCTTCTCGACTTTTGACCCGGCAGTGAACGAATTCCGAGGTCCTGACACGGAGTCACTACATCGTGGGGCTCGCCGTCTTACTTCCCGTGGCTTATCTGGACACCTTAATATCTTATCTTAGTGGCTTATATTGAAGAGAACTAGAATACGGACATGTAAACGGGGACTTTGAACGGCGTGGCACTGTGGCAACCAGTATTTCTTCTAGTCCCTCTGCTTGGAGGGAGGGAATCGGGTTTCTGGGCGAATGGGGGTGGGGCGAGAAAAAGTCCGTTGTGGTCGGACATTTTTTGCGGACGACTGTGTCTTCATCGACAAAATTTTCTGACCACTTTTTTAGTTATTTGGCAAAAACATCCGATGAACTGATGAACTTTTTTAGTCCTTGGGTCGAAATCTGAAGGAAATTTTCGCTGCAAAAATAATTGACGACTGTTTAAAATCTTTCCTTCCTAGTTTATCAAAATTCACAACATGGTTATTGTCTGCATGGACACCACAAGCCGCTCGGTTTTTCTGGGGGTTGGGAATTCCTATATATTGACCTTTTCTGGGGGAATGGTACGCATTTACATGTATACAACACCTCGAGATTTTTCCAGAAGGAGAAATCCATTCCTGGGGGAATTTCACCCTCCTCGAGACGTCTAGATCAAACACTAGTGGCAGCCTTTCAAACAGGGAGCTGTGGAGGTAAAGGATCCCACTTGATGAATTCACTAAAAAACACGACTGGCAAGGTCGAGATTGTATGGTTCGCTGTGGAAAACACGTAAGTTATCCTACTTGGGTGACAGAGAGAGGCACGCATGCGCAAACGACTTGTCAGGGATTTTTACACGGGATCAATCAATCAATCAATCACATGAATTTATATAGCGCCCCTTCAAGATCTCTTCTCAGAGGCGCTCCCAACCCAGGCCTGGTCAAAGAGAAAGGTCTTGAGAAGACGGTAGAAAGAGCCAGCAGAGTCACGGGGAAGCGAACGGAGAGCCGCAGGGAGGCCATTCCAGATAGCTGGACCCACCACGGAAAATGCTCTTCGCTGCATAGTAGCGGTACGACAAAAAGGGACAAGAAAGTCACCGCGGGCAGCTGACCGCAGCGAACGACGGCCCAGAGAAACCGAGACTGGAGTAAAAAGCTCACATAGGTAGGATGGAGCTTGAGACAGAATGCAGCGCCAAGCTATAGACGAAGGGATGAGCAGGCGAGAAGTGTCTAAGTTTTCATTACTGTGCCTCCAGTCGCCTCCATTCTTTGTCTTCATTCCATCGAGTGACGAGACGTTTGGTTTGGTAGTAAATACGTGAGCAGTCGGCCGTTCAACGTAGCGTTCAGTTCTAATGCTAGCAATTCGTTGTTGAATGCGCAGAATGCAAGGGAGAGATGTTCTGCTGCTGTGTGTCTTTCATGGTGTTTTAGAATTGCACAACCTCTTCTCTTACTTTCCATCCTCCTTGGTAAATTTCTCCCAATCGGATGACAATGGCCTTTTTAAAACTATATTTTTAACTGCACAACAGTGGTTCTCCCACTGAACTAGTACATGTAAAACTGCACTTTTTGTGTACAACTACAAGTCTTAAAAACCGTGCTTAACCTATGACAAACTTTGACATTGAAATGACGATTTGAACCAACGTTCACCATCATCATGCTGCATATAATTTATTCGAAGGCCATCTTGTTGTCAAAGCGCCGCAAGTGGCAGCGAATCCAAATAACAGGATAGTGCATACTGACACCATGTAAGTCTGTTGTAACTTGTTTATAACGTGGTCAATTAGCTTACAATGCATGCAGACAATTGGACAGGGCTACATTTTACTACGCGAAAACAGGTATTGTTCCTTTTGGATCTACCCTTTGACATGCGTGAACTGTTACATGAACATGCAGGCTACTCAAGTATTTTGGGTGATCAATAAAGCTTATGAATAGAATAGAACTGAATCGAATCAATAGATACTCAATGCTTCGAAACTTAAGACGTGATTAAAAGCTGTCATTGGCTGGGAGGTCAAATCGGTTGAGCATTAGACAGAGACTTTATCAACTCTCCTGTCTATCGTCACCCATCCGACTCTCATGATTTGCGTCTCTTTCTTCAGAACAGCATCGTCTTCATCTGTATAACCAGATGACGCAATCCGTAATCCGTCATGAACCCACAAAGCGATCAGTGGCATATCCGCCACCTGGCGTTCAAGGAATGTTTAGACTCGGTCGTGCTCAACGTCGGAATGTTTGCGTTTGCATGGAACCGACAATTAAAGCTCAAAAGCATCGTGACTTAAGCGGAGCATGGGCTGTGTGCTTCTGTAGATGCAATTGGTAATCATTGCTTTCTGCGATGAAAACTCATTCTCTCCCGGGAACGATTATGCTTAGATATATCCTGGAGAATGTACCATTTTAATCGAATCAAGAATCAATGGTTATATTTGACCCGATTATTAGCATTTTCTAAAGAAATCCAATGTTTTTGTTGTGGTCTGATGTGATACCATCCGATGCGATGGGATGTAATGCATGTAAAGCAAAGCAGAGATAGGCCTAGGTATACGCCTATAGACCCACGAGACAATATCGTGGGTGATAAAGCTTATAAGCATAGTTTTTTAAGTTTCTCATACATATCTATAAAAATTGCGCAAAGATTGTATGCAGCAGTGTCAGTTTAACCACACTCTGTGATGACAAAGATCATTAGTGTCACCCTCCTTCTTTATCCACCCTTGGGACTGGCACTGTTAATTTAATTTACGAACAGGGGAGGTGTTCTATTGTCATTATGATCGACGCATATGTAGATCGAGCGTGATGTTATCAGACACGGGGAAATTGCCATTGATTCAGTTGCAGAATATTTGGACCAAGAACGTCATTATTATTGTTTTTTGATACTTTTAGAGGTAGGTAGGCCTATATAATGCACACGACACTGAAAATAGCACAACCAAAACCAAATTGTAATCATCGAATTGATATCCAGAAGATAAGCTCACCAAGAGCCAGCGGTCGACTACAATGGACGTGATTATTGAGTCAGTGCAGGAAATTTGCGGACTTGAGTTTTGAATGGCATTAGGTCATTGTCAGAATGGATTTCGAGATGAGCTGCGAATGGCACGGTGTGTTTAGGCAAGAGAGATGGAAACACGTGGCTAGTCATTGATAAGAGACTCGCAGGTCGCTCGATACACCAGACTGAAGTATTCGTTTACTACATCGTAAACACTGCGATATCGTCGTAAACTCACCGTCATGTAAACACTGTTTAATGTAATCACTGATTCACTGACGTACATGTATGTGTAAACAAAAAGCTCGCCATTTGGCTTAGACCAAAAGAGCCTTTAACCAATGATAGACAGCTTTTGGAAAGTGTGTAAACAAATCTGACACTTTTCTGTTCTTGTTTCTCATAATGAATGTTGCTAATTTATCGTGATTCATGGTAATTTCTATGTACATTTGCATAGCATCATCAGTCTATCAGTCTATGAGTAATAAGATGTAAAGTATGTCCATTGTCCACGTTAAAATATTCGTAACTATTTCAGTTCATCGCATCCATTTCAGTTTTGGACTGATCAATCAATCAATTGAAATAATTAAGCCGACAGTCAGGAGCGCCTCTGAGTAGATAGCGTGAAGGGTCGCTATAACAAGTGCACATACAAACAATCACAACGACAAGATAGAACACATTGGACCTAGCAGAATAGTAGGCCTAGATACTCTTTTAAAGAAAATTCTGTTCGATTATTGGACCTTGCCCAATTCAATTTCCGACTCAATTTCCCTCAAATCGTTACGTAATAAATATCACAACTACATTTCTCATAATAATAATATTAGACCTATGTAGGCTAAGTAATGCGCATTGCAGGTACAGTAATATTCAATAAGTAGTCTATTATACCGCAGGTCTAATGATTTGAAGGAAATTCCGTCGGCAAAAGAATTGTTCAAAATTCAATAAACGTCAAATCTTCTGGTTCATTTGTAAGGATTCGACTGCATGGACTTTGGCAGAATAATAACTGATCTGGGAAGAATAATTACTTCCTTAATCACCGCAGCGATGTCGTATTATTATAGGTCTATTAGCCTATACATGTAGTTTGGTCCGTTGAAACAACGATTGTTTTATACCAAACTGAATATCTTTCATGAACATTTGCGCAATGTTAATCTTTTGACACTGAATTCGTTCGTGTTGATCTGTTTTATAGCTTTTTTCATTGAGGCCTCAATGTTTAAATTTCAGTCTGAAATACATGTAGCAATTGTAGCATCGTATAATATAATATAGGAAAATAATGTGTAAATACTGATAACGTATATTGTTAACAAATCACGTTGGCTTATATTCTGTCCGTTCTCCACTCTGTTATTATCTTAGCCTATTATCTCTATCCGAGAAACTTTGTCCAACTGTATTACTTTTTAAAGACTCATTCATTCATTCATTCATTCATTCATTCATTCATTCATTCATTCATTCGTTCATTCATTTATTTCAGAAATTTGTAAATTGCCCTTTAAGAGGCCTGTAGACCTACTTAGAGGCGCTTAGAGCCCAACCACAGCAATACAAATACGATTTAAGCAACTCAGAACACATTGGTTGCGTGAATGTATCATAATAATTAATCACTTAGTTAGTCGACAAGGACAATTATCGAAAGATTGATTTAATAGATGTTAACTAAATAGAAACTTAACCGGATTTCTACTAAACCATAATAGAACCAAGCACAGAGCCACAAGACAGACAAAGACGTACAGGCAGGCAGACAGACAGGCAGGCAGACAGACAGACAAGGTCACATAGATAGTTTCATTTTATTCATTTTCACTGATCTACGATCATAGCCCGAATGTGTTAGCTTCTGCGCATGCGTTGGTGACGTTGTTTGTCACATATGGTTTTATTGATCCAAGACTGCTTTAATAATAGCCCATACACACTACCTATATAGTTCAGCTTCTATTGCAAGCATAATTATATATAGCCTATAATATATACATGTATCTACGCATATACATTGAAAACCTATTATATAAAGGAGTATATATGTGTAATTGTGTATGTGTAGATATGTGTGTTTGTATGTATGTATGCACATATTTTTATATATTTGTTTGTCCAAAATGCACGCCCACAGTTTCGCAGTTAATGACCTGAAACCTTAACCTAGACAGTGGGCTAACAGGATCACCCAGTGTATAGAGGTTAGCGAAACCTATCACATTGGAAGGGGCGGTGAGAGCGAAAAATACAAATTTCACCAAAACATACCCCATATCCACACATTCGCAACTTTTCACATAAAACCTCTGACTTAAATACAATACAAATTGTACAATACAATAGGCTTACATGTGTAAATAGATAATTATCTACATACAATATAGGCCTAGACTTTCATAGGCTATATACACTCATAGACCAATATAATTATAATTGTGTTTTCAACTTTGCATCTTTTCGATCGCTGTTGTAATAATCATAAGGCATTTTTGTATATTAATGGGACCTACCCATAATTAATGTATACTTATTTTGAGGCTGTCTGTCTTATTCGACAGACCCATAGAATTGACATAATGAAATGCGTGCAAAGTTATTGTATTTAAGACAAATTTAATTAAGAACTGAAATGAAAAAGGAAACCGTGAAGTCAGGAAGCATGGAGTGAAATGTCCTGAATGGCCTCGTCACTTTAACCACTTTGAATCTACAGCATACAGGCAACCTAAAGTCCACAGCTGCATGTCGCAGACCCAACGTGGATCAAATGACGTGGTCCAGGCAAGTCCCGGGTTAGGTTTATGATGAGCAAGTTGTTTGAAAAATCCTCATTCCATCGAAGGTATTATATATCCTAAATTATAAGTAGATTTGCAGCCCCGCGCGAACGTTTCACTTTTGCAAGCTATCCTGCCAGCATGACCACACAAGAGCCCACCTGGGATCTAATCCCGTATGGGATCCACATGTGGCCATACTGGCACGGTTGACACATCACTCACCTTGTAACCACATGCAGATTCATAACCTGTGGGGATTTGCATGCTATAATCTACACCTTCAGCAGCAACTTCATAATTATGTGACACCGTACAAACTAAATGATATTGTCATTCGGGTGTCAAGTCCTACATAAAATTATGACGTTGCTGGATAGAAAAATCTGATTGTTTAAACTCAATGTGTAAGCTTACAATTTGACGAAAGGCAAGAAAGAACGCTGCAACCGGCTCAGACCCGTTTTCAACGTAAGTAATTTGTAAAGGAACGCTATCTGAATTAACGTAGGCCATGCAGTGGCTTATTTATGTGGAAAGTCTGGCTTTTAACATTGCTTCGGCTTTCTCATTGACCAACACACGTCAAG